>CAOGCB010304173.1:0-38014 GCA_948266635.1 Cnidoscolus chayamansa
TACGAGATAAAACTTTCTATCAATTTAATTGCTTAGTAACTCAACTCACTTCAAATTCATGAAGACCTAAATGTAAGATGAGACAAGGATTGCCAAATCTTCATTCTTCCATTTAATTTTCTATTTATTTTATGAAAAAAATTAATACTTTTGATAGATGTTTTATTTATGTGATTTATTTATACTTGATTACTTTGCATGTTTATGGATCTTTCTTTTGCAATTTTATATTTATGGGCATTGATTTATTCTCTTTATATTGAATTGGTCTTGTTTCCAATTATAAGACTAATATAGATGTAGCACACTTTTCACACACCTATGAAGATTCGAACAAGTTACATTACTAGATTATCAACTATTACCGTTTACCTTAATATGTATGATTATTCTTATATGTAATAATTTTTTTTTTCTAAATATTTAATTTCACAATTTGTTAACTTTATTAAACTAAAACTAGTAAACTTTTCCTATTTAAGGGCCCTTAAATCTATATTTCCACACTTAATTTGTAATTGTATAACCGTGTCATCACTTTAAGCATATATTCCAATATATAATGTTCATATATATTTAATTCACAGTTGGTACATATATAATGTTTATATATATTTAATTCACATTACCAACTAATATACTATTTAATTGTTTACAATCTTTATGTATATACCAAAATAAACAGAATACAGATTGTGGAATCAAAGTTCTGGGTGGACTAATTGATGTATTTTGTAGCTGCCATTATTGTTGTGGATTAGTGAATGAGTCATTTGTTGCTATATTGTCTTTTATATGCATATAATAACAAATCAATGCATTGAATTACATGCTCAATGGATATAAAATAACATAATGAAAATATATTTACAAATATGTATAATCCATACTTCATAATTATCCGATGGCCATAACAAACAATATACTGCATTTTATGAACTACATGATAAAGCATAATTACATATTATGTTGTACAGTTAACAAATAATCATATACTGGTTGAACATATTACATATGCTTTTAAGTGTCAATGCATGTGTAGCCATAATTGTGTGCCAATATTCTTTTTAACTGTATATATACCTTTATGTATGTCTGTTTCTCATCTATATGCAATAATGAAATGAATGCTCATTATCAATTTTAGGCCCATGTTACTATGGTAGGTTTGAATGCCAAAACAAAAAATATAAGTAACCAAGTATAAGAGTTGTTAACTCCAAGTATAAGGTGACTAAACTGTTTGTTTGTTTGGGTAAAACTCTAAACAAACTAAACCGATAGGGTACCTATAGTAGCCCTAAAATTAACCGTATAAAATTGTATGATGTAGTACTGCTAGGAAATTATGACATGCCATCCCTTTATGGTAATTCCAATACCTACTAAAGTACACTCGAGCCAATGTTACCACTTGTGACCATTATGTGTTATTATGGGTTATCGAAAGCAAGCACTTTTATTATGTACAAATGATACCATAATGACCATTCAACGTGCTTGTGTGTGCAATATGAACATTTTGGCATAATTTTAGGTCGTTCCAAAGTCAAATGCAAACTTATTCACCGAATGCACTATTCGTGCTTGAACTTGCTAGTATGATTTTTTGATGGTTACCATTTTGGCCATAACCATTTTATATTACTTATAGGTCATTATGCAATTATTTTAGGCATATATCATTAAAGATAATCAAGCATATGAGCATATTCAAAATGAGGCAGTAGCACACCAATAGGTTAAACATATGCAACACACATATTTGCAGTATTTTGCGAAAAACTCGACTCTTTACCCGATTAAGTCAATATCACCTTACCAATTGACATGCAATAATTTTTACCTAAAATATAATATAAATCTCCATCTAGGGCAACAACTCTTATTATAACTTAACCATTTTTGTAAACACATAAAATTGTGTATACAACTTAAAAATTATGCATACACCTAGATGCACCATTTTTACACATACATGTTACAGTTGCACTAACTTAGGTTTACTTTTATTTTTTTCCAACCATGATTGTTGTAACTTGAAAATCTTCTTTCACACATTTATAGACTTTAAATATCTCATTAGTACATCCAACCATGTTCAAAATGATTTACCAAATAAAAATACTAAGTATTTGAACACGCCATCACACATTTGACAATACCTAAACTTAGTATTTCAACATAAAATTTCACCATTCCAATAGCTTCTATATTTCATAAATAATATTTTGGAAATATTTATAATTTTTTAGGCATAAGAAAGAACATAAAAATCATCCTTTAAGTTGACCTAATTTTGGACACAAATAGAATTTACCAAGCTAGAGATTTTTGTTCACAATTTCAACATTTGTTCACTTCTAACCAAATTTGTTCATCATATACATCATTTAAATTGAAGTTATAACAAGTTAAACATGAAACATAATTGTTGTTCTACATCCAAAAATCATTGAGAATAAAAAGAACCTAATTAAAATAGAAAACGCAATCAAACAAGCCATATGCTACAACCTATGCCGAAGCAATACGTTTTAGTTCCTACACAAAAACCTAACTTAAATGAGTATCAAACTTGATTTTATTTGCTTTCCCTTGTTGTATACTCTTTTTTGAGATGTCAGGAAGAATTTTTGGATTTTAAGACAATTGAAAACCTAGTAGAAAGTTAGATTTGTATGCTTTGGTTGAAAAATGTCTATAGTGGAAGGCTAGGTGCGATTTCGTCCATGATGAGAGATGAAAATGCTACTGCACATTTCTACTAGTTCACCACTCCTTGTAAAGTTTACTTAGGCTGATGTAAGCCTAAGATGAGTTGGGCAGCACCTTGGATGGCTAGGATTCATTTTTCCTTTTAAACTTTTGGTATTTCAGCATTAACTTAGCTTTTCACATCTCTATATTGCACTACCACTTTTATAAATTGACCTACTAAGTTTTGTTTATGTATTACTCAAGTCCTTTTAATATTTATTTCAAGTTCCTTTTGAAAAGTTACACTTTTACCCCTCGTGTATAGTAGCATAGTTTTCACTTAGTCCATTTGGCCTTTTTTAAGTTTTACCGGATAACTTAATTGGCACTTTTGACAAATTCGTATAGATTTTTCAAAAATTTATTTCCACTTATTAAATATGTTTTAAATTTATTTTTTCATCTACGAATAAGAAGATTTAGCATTGAGTACCTTAGTGTTAAACTGCAATCAGTGTAATCTAACACCTCTCTTAATGCTACTTAACCATATTTAGCTCTAACTCTAAATATAATTGTGATGGTATTGCTAACCCTTGGCTATTACCAAGGTGTCTCTAATAGAATTTTGCTAGTCTCTAACTAGGTATAACATATTAAATGCGACAAATCTTCCCCTCATAAGGAGTTTTGTGTTCGAAATTCTCTATGTAAATAACTAAGGGTATTATTGCCTCATAACCTTTTCACTTTTCCAAGTGGCTTCTTTTGTATTGTGATTTCTCCATAACGCTTTTACCATTGGGACTTCTTTATTCATTAATTGTTTGACCTCTGTTCCTAGTATCTAAATTGGCCTTCCTCGTATGTTAGATCTGGCCGCACATCTATAACTGCAACTGATGACACATGTAATGAATATGATATATATCTCCTTAGTTTAGATACATGAAACACGTTATGATTATGATCCAACTCTTGTGGTAATGCTAGCTTATAAGCTATTCAACCTACAAGTTTAGTAACTTTGTATGGACCAATGAACCTAAGACTCATTTTATCCTTCTTGCCAAATCTTAATATCTTTTCCATTGAGATACTTTCAGAAATACTGTATCCCCAATTTAATACTCAATGTCCCTCCTCTTGAGGTCAATATATGGCTTATGTCTATTTGAGGCTGTTGACCCCATAAGCTCAAATGAGCATGTTTTGATGATTCCAAAACTTATAGAAATTATCTTTATTTTTAAAGAAAATACACTTTGCTAGAATTCTATGAAGTAAATTATTACAGGTTCATATTGCAGAAATTCAAATGAATGAAAGATCAACTATTCAAAGACAAGAGGACTCGAAGCACCAAGAATTTGAAGTCTATAATTCATTAGGTAATTTTAGAATTCTTGTAAAAAGAAGTATAAGAGTGTGAATTGCCAAACATGCTAAATCATTTATACATGCACATTCATATGATACACATTAGTTTCAAAAATTATTTCAAAGTTTGAAGAAAATATAGTCATTGAGTTGAAAGTAGAACCTAGACTTTCAAAGTAGAACTTCTATTTTCACGATCCCAGATTCTAAAATCAAATATGCATTAGAGTCCAAAAATAACGGCTAGTTTTACTGAAATTGTGTCAAATCTACCCATATCTTCTCCAAATGGCTAGTTTACATCAATAACATATTTATTGAGTTGAAGTATCTCATTTACACTTAAGAGAAGCATTTTACATTGAGAGAATTTATTACAAAGAGCTTTTCTTCACTTGAGCATTCATTGAGCATTGATTGAGCATTCCTTGGCAAATAAAACTCTTCTCCTTCTTTATAGTTTCAGCTGTAATAAGAGAAAAACAATAGTTAATTTCTTTCATCCATCCAAACCCATTTAAGGTTGATTGCAAGCTTGGGATAGCTTGTGTTTTGAGTGTTTGGTGAGAAACACTTGTATAAGGTTACAAGAGCCTTTAAAAACTTGGGAGAAGGTTACAAGATCCTTTGAAAACTTGGGAGAAGGTTATAAGATCCTTGAAAAACTTGGGAAAAGATTACAAGAGCATTGGAAAACTTGGGAGATTTGTAAAGGCTTGTCTCTTGCCATTCAAAAGAGTCAATAGCGGAGTAATTTCTCAAAGGGAGGCTTTGGGAGAGTAGATGTAGGCAAGAAGGCTGAACCACTATAAATTTCATGTGTTCTTATTCTCTTTCTCTATCTCTTATTTTGATTTAAATTTATACTTGGTTAATCTATGCTTATATTTGATTTATTTAACTTAGACTTTATTGACCATATATGAGTTAGTGTTGTCTTTAAGATGTTTATCTACTAGTGTTTCACAAACAGAGTTCTAGAACTAACGACAGTCTAAATTTGGATTTTAGAAGTTATAGTTTCACTAAGTTCTAGAATTAACTATAATAATCTTTATAGTTCAGACTAAGGACTAAGATTCATAAATTTTAAAAAGATCCAATTCACCCCCTCTTGGACCTACATTAGGGATCAACATAGGCAGTTTTTAATCTCTATTTGATAACCCTTACTTTCTTATTTAATCCCTAATCAACTCTGGGCTCATTATCTTACTTTCATCCATTTTGTCAATGTAAGAGGAGTTCTGTATTTCCTTCCATAGAGAGCCTCATATAGAGTCAATGAAAGAAGGTATCTCTCTTAACTGCCTCCAAAGTCGATAACACAATCCCGTAGCCTATCTTCTAATATTTGTATAAATATGTTTGATTGATCATTTGTTTAAGGGTGGGAAGCAATAATATAATTGAATTTGGTTCCTAGTGCTTTGTGGAGCTTTTTCAAAAAACTAGAAGTGAACCTCAGACCGCTATTTATGATCATGGAAAAGGGCACTCCATGCAACCAAACTATCTCATTTACATATAATTCTACCAATTTGTCTAGTGAGTAGTCAGTTTTGATAAGCAAAAAGTGTATGGATTTCATCAATCTATCCATAATTACCCAGATTTAATCATGCGTCTTATGTGGTAAATGTAAGCGTATTACAAATTCCATGGTGATATGATTCCACTTTCACTCTAGTATGGGAATAACCTTCCCTGGTCTACTGAACTTCTCTTTTCATGGATTCTATCTCTCTTTTGATTTCTGATTTTTGCCTATTCGATGTTCGTTTCAGCTCTTCTTTTTCCTCTTCCAACTTATTCATTCTTCAACGTAGGGTTAGATTTTCCTCGATCAGGAGTTGAAGGTGTGTTTTAGTTTGACGAAACTCTCAGTCTTTTCCGTCTGGTTGCCAGGGCCTTTCAGGCATCTTATCTTAACTTTCTCTCCAGGCCTAATATCCTTCGGTTTCTAGTGGCCCCTTCTTTTGCTGAGTGGCTTTTGTGACATACTCCCATGTGTTTCGGAATGCGATGAGCTTAGGTAGAGCTTATGGTTTGTGGCAGCAGAACGCCATTTCCCAGAACGGTTTGACTTTTAGCATAGATTGAGTACTGTCAAACTGCCTCATGATATCAGGGAAGGCGTGTAACTCGTGCACCCAGTTATTCCAATCAATGTCACGGTAGGTTAATTTCCTATAGTGAATAGGAAATTTTGGTCCTGCTTCCATAGCTTTCGCTAGTAATAATTGTCGCTTCTGTATTCTCAGATCAGATCCTTCCATTCTTGATTATTCTGTTCAGGTATCCGGATAAGTATCATTCTTTCTAAGTTACGTTGTTCATTACTCCACATGAGGCTTTGGAATTCTTGGGGGAATACATGGCTCAATGCCTAGAGGTAGAGAGTGGTCTGCAACATTTTAAGCCCTTTTCCCCTTTTTCCCTATAATGGGTCAAGGAGAGAATTGTCTCTACTAAGATGGCTAGTACTAGATTTACCTTATGGGCTTCTAAATCGCTGTAGAAATTTACCACTTCTTGACTAATCATGCCCATTGTAGAAGGGAATATGTTGAGCCCATATAAACTGATTACCATGATTCAGGATGCAGCCTCAAAGTTCTGCTAGTTGCAATGTACCAGGAAGACTCATATGAGGTAGTGCCAACTCCAAGCTCCTGAATCTCCCATGTGAATTTCTTACGCCTAAACTTCCTCCACATTGACTTGTATGAGTGTTGCTAACCTCCTATAGGTATCCTTGCTGCTCAGATGCAAGGATACATGGTGAGGGTGCTTACTTGGTGCCTAAAGTAAGTTTTGAAACTCTTCTATGGTGGGAGTGGAATTTATGTCATTAAAAGAAAACACTAGGTATGCAGGGTTCACATAAGGGCTTGTAACATCGATTCTTGTACCCTTACTGTGAGTAATTGGGTAATCTTTCTGTATTTAGCCTCGAAGGCAACTTGGTATTCTTTTGAGAGTAGGTTCAAGCACTCGATTAACCCTTCATAATCCATTTTTTTCCTTTTTAACCTGAACATGGTCTAGCTGAGGCAACAGTTTCCAACCACAGGTAGTTTTTCTTTCGACACAATCCCTTTCATGCCTTTCACTATTAATCCGTAAATAGTTTGCTAATGGTACTCTGGATGATGTCATGACTTAAAATCACTTGTTTGGATAGAGAGGAGAAAATTAGAAAGTTCAGAGTGGGATTTTATGGAGGTATTTTTCGATGTAAGGTTTATTTAGACCATTCTATCTTTGCCATTGACCACTTTCTCATATCTGTCTTGAAGTTTCGGTGAACTCTAGTGGCTTTTGTCAGGCTCATCCCTCATCCCAGTGCTAGGCAATGGATAGGATCTATTTTGGAACTTATAAAGGTCCTTAAACAGTCATCATTGTAACCAACAATGCCCTGCCTTACCATTGTATTACTACCAGGAAAACATCCCTTGGGTACTATGACTCATGACAAGATGGGTTCCAGTCTAATGAAAGCCTTGGATACTATCGAAAGAACATTCCTCAGGCACTGTTACATGGGCATTCTCCTATGTCTTAGGGATAAATAGCTCGAGTGTAGAGCTTTCAAGGCATATGTGATACTCATAATTACCTAGATTTTCTAGAACCCCCTTTTCAGCTTGAACCATTCAGATCCATAACAAATGTGATAAATAATATAAATTTGTGATGATGCATATGAAGAACAGGGCGTGATAGAGATGGGAAGGGAAGAGACATTTAAAATCTTAAGTTTCAAATCCAAAGATTGTTGGTTATTGGTGAGACCTTAAGTATCACTTCATTTCAGCCTTAAAACCTCTGGGCCAACTTACCTCTTTCTAAGAATGAAGTTTGAGCTGGCCATATGGTCCCCAGTGGATTCGCCAAGCTGCCACGAGGGGATCGTCTGACCACACAATGCCATCCTGCTGCAGAATGAGAGATTGGGAGTCGCCACCCTTGTTTTGAGGGAAACTAAAGGAAATCACTATAAGCCCTAGGATAAAACACTAGTGAATATCGAGAGATCTCAGGTTTGAGGTTCTTTATACTTGTGGGGAAGGAGTTAGGCACCCCACTTCATCCCTGAAGGGCAGGCATCTCTTTAGTCATACGTCTTGTGATTGCACTAACAATAAAAATCCTTGGTTTGACATGTCGACCCTCCCTTGGTCATATTATCTTTTGATGTTCCCACAAATGAGAAAGGAACCAACTCAAGAGTGAGTAATTCCGTCCTAAATGGGATAAGAGGCTTCTTAAGCCATCTACATTTTAAAATCTTTAAAATCAAATTTGAAAGGGTGAATCCACCAGGCAAAAAAGTTTCCTAGTCCCTTTGAAAAGTTACTCAAAAGTTATAATTAAAACGAGGATTGAAATCAACGTAGAAATTGATGTGGATGCTATTTCATGATGGGGATGCTGACTAGTGTGACTTACCTAGAGGATTTTGATAGGAGGAATCAGTCGAGAAGCTCTTCGAAGTACTTGTCCGTGGACTTTTGGCTAGTAGACTTCCTTCTTTAGCTAGGCAAGTTTCCTTCACTTTTCTCTGGGACTTGCTCTAATCTAGCTCTTTCTCTTTTTCATAGTATACTTTCCTGCAATATCAAATCTAAAACAAAAGGATTCTTCCTAGAGATTTCCTCAAAGAAATATCTTCGGTGTGAGTCCCCAACAATTTTCTCATAGTTTTTGCTAGCGATTTTCTAAAAAAGAAGCCCCCCTTGCAATGACGTGGAGTGAGGTATTTTTAGGGCTTTTACCTTTCATCTGGATGATCCCTTTTAAAGGAGTCATCGTATGGCCTGGGTTTAAAGATATGCAGAGCATTAAATGTGACAGTCATCTTAGCTACATCTAATGGTCCACTCGAGGTAAAAAGGCTGTGACCTAAGATGGGTTTTATTTAGTAGGAAGTGATTGTCCAGATCCAACGACCGAGGGTAAAAGAGGGTGAAATCCAATGACACCTATTGCCACTATGAATTTGGACTTTCTTGTGTGAGCACAAAAACTCTGAACGACATATGACACCAACCATGCCAGCACCATATTGCATCGTTGATCCAATCTTGATAAGACTTGAAGGGCCGAGATCAATGCTAAGTTTCCGTCTACGGCGGCTAGGCTGCATCATCCATCATTAGAATGAAATGGTCCAGTCGGTGGTGTCAAGGGGCGCTGTTCCTCATATTGTAGCTTAAGATGGCACCGAGAGACATGTCTCGGTTCAAGGTGGGCAAGGCATGATGTCTCACCGCGTGTCATGGTTTAGCGTTGACTAACTTATTTGCCCTTAGGCCCATTATAAGCCTTTTGGGTTTGGTCCATGTTCGAACTTCCCTTGGGGTTTCCCTTGGGCCTAATGTATGTTCATTAAGGTGCCGGAAAATTATCGTGTCCACACCCTCCATCCTTCCATTTTTTTACTTCTCTCTCTCCTAACGTAATGAAATTAAAACAAGTAATGAAAATGGTTGGATTAAAAAACTAATAAAATTATGTTCTAGAAAAGTAGCAAAGACACGATGGAACCCGACCCTAGGCCCCGAAATCCACAAAAATATTCATTACACATGCGCAGACTAGAAGAAAGAAAATGGTGAACTAGGAGCAGGTGCAAGAGCTACAAGGACAAGTGTCAAAACTAAAGGGATAAATTGCTGAGTTGATGATGGCACCGAGAGACATCATCTGGACAAGAGAAAGGATTGAGGCCAACGTCTGACTTGGAAGGCTCCACGAGGCTGGGATGGAATAGAGGCATACATCTCAAATAGGAAAGAAGAAGGAGAGGGAGGTACATGTCATCGCCTCTCAATGTTATGCCAATGATACAAGAAGTTTTCCAGCTCCTCCCTAGAATAATGCAACTTGTGCCGTGATAAGCAGCAATCCCCTGGCCTTTCAAGGATAACCACCTCTCCCCTTTCCATCGAGAACACTTGGCCCCCAAGGTGTTTTCTCTCCACAATCGAGGTACCTAGGGGGAGCCCCGAGACCAGCTGGTCAAGCCAACAATATGCCAAACCCCAAGCCTCCTAATTACCTGGTTGTGCCGCTTCCTATGCCATTAAGTGAGATTTACCAGTACTTACTGAGCATAAACCAAATACTTTCAATTCGATGGACCCGGTAAGACCACCTTACCCCAGGGGAGATGTTAATGCTCTGTGTGAGTACCATGGAGGAGTTGTTGGACACTCGACAGATAATTGTGAGGTGCTGAAAGGAAGAGTGCAGTCAATGATTTGGAATGGGTGGTTGAAAATCGAGCTTGAAGCTGCCCCATTAAACATCGGCACTGACCTGCTCCCTAATCACCTAGAGATGGGGGGGGTCGAGCATTAATAACATCACATTGGGGGAAGAGGGCAGAAAGGGTAGCATGGAGTAGATGGTTCCCTTCTTTAAACAGATTCAAGCTACCATGCAACTCAGCAAAAGGCCTGAGGCCACGCTAGAAGAAGAGTTTAACCTGGCTAAGAGTTGTGCGTATCACTAGAATGAAGGGGGACATGACCTAACTTCTTACGATGAGTTTAGAATGAAGGTATCAAGGTTAGTGGCATTGGGGATTGTCCACTTCCGAGCTAGAGAATTTGATATGGAGGTAGGAACATTGTGAGGGGAGGAGGTCAAGCTGAGACTATCTTTGTCCATACCTACCTTGCCTCTCTAGATTGTCATACAAACTCCCACTCAATTACCAGTCACCAACACACATGCGATCCCATGGAACTATGAATACAAGGTGTTCACACAACTAGTAACCTAGGCTACACCTTCACCAAAGCTAGGAGGCCAATCTTTCAAACTTACATACTCAGGATTGGCCCGTCCCAAAATGAGTAGTACTGGACAAAATCATACCCTATCAATTCAAGAATAAGGCATAGACTTCATCACCAAAAGTCAGTGATGTTACCTAATGATCGAGACCAGAAGGAGTGAGAAAGTAAAGGTCGTAGAGCCCAGGGTAATCGAGCCCTCTATTCAAGACTCATGGGAATAGGGTGAGGTAGAAGAGCCTCGCAAAGATAAAGATAACGACAACTTGCTCTTACAAATCATCGAACGGAATGCATATGATGTGCTAAAGTAGCTGAGGAGAATAGTGATAAGGATATCATTGCTATCATTAATTTTGAATTCAGAAGCCCACAAGCAGATGCTCAAGAAAGTCCTAAACCATGCCTATGTGACACCAGACATTTCTCAGGACACTTTGAAAAGATAGTGGGCCAAACATAGTAAACTAATCTCATACCAAAGCCTTTTCAGGCTGAGACATACCAAAGCCCTGCATATTACAATCAAATGCGCGGAGTGCATGGTGGCCAAGGTACTAATTGACAATGGGTCTGCCCTTAACATCCTCCCTATGTTGACAAGGTTGCCTGTCAGGTCGTCTCGGATTTTAACCCCTAGCATGGTAGTTAGAGCTTTTGATAGAACCAAGAGACAGGTGATGGGGGATATATAGTTACCCCTCTAAATTGGCGCTTACACATTCATTGTCACCTTCCAAGTAATGGTTATTGAACTTGCCTATACAATGCTCTTAAGGAGGCCATGGATCCATATAGCCAATGCAGTGCCATCGTCCTTGCACCAAAGAGTGAAATACATTGCTAAAGGAAAGTTAATGACCATAAGAGGAGAAGAAGCTATGATAATGATGAAGCCACAATCGCTACCTTATGTTGAAAATAATGAGGAAGCTTTAGAGACAACTCATCAGACATTTAAAATTGAGACCCCTAGGACTGCTCAACCACCCTTTCAGGTCCTTCAGATGATAGCTAAGGTAATAGGGAAAAGCAGGTACTAGACCTGCAAGGGTTTAGGGGCCCAACTATAAAGGGTACTTGAACTGATAACGATAACTCAAAAGCAAGGACATGCCGACCTCTGTTTTTACCCCAATGAAACCAAGACATGTCACTTGAGTAAACGAGGGATGAAGAAAATACCTAATTCAGAGCACATTTTTCAAAGGAGGAATGGTTCTTCTGAATGATCAAAATGAGATCCTCGAAATCCCCTCAAATAGTACCATCAATACCATTGAGGAGTCGACACGCTATGAACTTCTAATCCAAAAAATGGGTAAGGGTGAGGAGTTAAGCAATTACCAAGTAGAGGAAGTCATGCTTATAAAAAAGTAATAATATATTTAACTATTGTTTCCCCTTTGCCACTAGTGTCCATGGTGACAAATTGGGTTTTTGAATGTAGGTGGATGCCCCACAAAAATTTTAATGAATAAAAAGTACCTTTCTTTAAAAAGAAAACATCATCTTCTCCCTCTAATTTCATGTCATTGTTTCTTTTCTTTCCTCGTTCCTATGTTCTTTTCACCTCTACACCCTGTGTTGCTTATAGATCATTGTCCTTTCGATTACTTCTTTTCCATTTGTGATCCTAACCCAGCTTTACCCCCTATTTTGAAACTCTAGGGCCAAAAATGAACCAAACTCGGATGATTCATTAGCTCAGTAGACCTCCCAATAAACTTAAAAGAAGCAATATTTAGTGTGGAGGAAGATGACTCAGATAGTGGTATGGTATTGGCAGAAGGAATGAGACAAATCGTGTCTCACCCCTTATGGAGAAAAGGCCATCATAATAAACCTCAGTTTGAAAAGGACAAAAGGGAGTTCAAAATAGTATCCAGTGGAGAAAAAGAGGCCTTGAAGGCCTTTTTGAGAGAGTACCAAGAGATCTTCGCATGGGGATATAATGACATGCTTAGGCTCGATCCCCAAATCGCCACTCATAAGATGCCACTCACTCCTAGGGCAAAACTAGTCAAATAAAAATTAAGAATGGATCCAGATACCCTGATGAAAGTAAGGGATGAAGTAAAAAGGCAATACGAAGCCGGCTTCTTGGAAGTCATAAACTACCCAGAATGGATGGCTAATGTAGTCCTAGTGGCAAAGAAGGATGGAAAGATTAGGGTCTGCATTAATTATTAGGCATTCTAATAGACAATGCAGCAGGGATGGGTCGATGCTCTTGCATAAATGGTGCCTCAGGATACAATTAAATCCTCATGGATCAGCAAGATAAGGCAAAGACAACATTCATCACTCAATGGGGAGTCTTTTGTTACTGAGTCATGCCATTTAGATTGAAAAACACTTGAGTAACTTACCAGCGTGCTATGGTAACATTGTTCCATAAATTGATGCATAAAGAAGCTGAGGTCTACGTAGACGATATGATCGTTAAATTGAGAAGAACAAATAGCCATGTAAGCACCCTGCGCAAGGTTTTCGAAAGGTTCAAGAAATACTGACTCAAGCTCAATCCATCTAAATGCATCTTTAGGGCCAAGTCTAGAAAATTATTGGGCTTTGTCATAAGCGAAAAAGGATCGAGGTGGATCCAGATAAAGTCAGGGTGATCTATGAAATGCCCTACCCGAGTACAGTCAAAGAAGTTCGAAGCTTTCTCGGTAAATTGAACTACATTACAAGGTCCATTTCCAACCTTACTAGGAAGGCATAACCAATATTTAAACTGCTAAAGAAGAACCATACCTTTGTATCGGATGAAGCCTATCAAGAAGCTTTCAAAACCATCAAGTAGTAATTGTCCAATCCACCTATCTTGGTGCTGGCCACCTAGGTAAACCATTCATTCTATACATGACAGTGCTACATGGATCGATGAGGGCAGTCCTAGGGCAATAGGATGACACCTAGAGAAAATAATAGGCCATTTACTATCTTAGAAAGTTCAATGACTACGAAACATGTTACTTTCTAGTAAAAAAGACATGTTGTGCTCTCGCCTGGACAGCTCAACGCCTCAAGCACTATATGCTAAATCACATGATGTGGTTAATAGCCTGGATGGATCCCCTCATGTACGTCTTTGAAACCCCTTTCATCCTGAAGAGGATAGCTAAATGGCAAGTCTTATTATTCCAATACGACAACATCTACATGACTAGGAAGTTAATCAAGGGAGCATGCTTGCTAACTTGCTGGCAGAGATCCCAAAAAATGATAATAGCCCTTCTAAGCTAGGGTTCCCTGACGAACACATTAGTACCGTAGGTAAGGGGAGTGATGCACCGATAAACACATGGAAAATGTACTTCAATGGTGCTGTTGACTTGTCCAGTGCGGGCATTGGAGCGGTGCTAGTGTCCTTAGAAGGAAAACACTTCCTAATTGCCGTAAAACTGAATTTCACATGCACAAATAATGCAGCTGAATATGAGGCCTGCATCAGGGGACTACTCACCATGAAGGAAATGAAAGTAAAAGATTGGAATTTTTGGCAATTTTGCCTTGATAATAAACCAAGTAAAAGGGGAATGGTAGACTAAAGATCCAAAGCTCGTTCCTTATCAAAAGCACCTTATAGAACTAGCAGAAGAATTTGAAGAAATAACTTTCACACATGTAGGGTGAGAAAATAATAAATACGATGATGCCTTGGCCACGCTGGCCGCCATGTCCCATCTGGAAGAGGGTACTAACAAGAACAAACTGTCCATCATGGTAGAAGAAGACCATGCTTATTGCACGACCATTGAAAAAGAAGCAAAGAGTACATCGAGAAGAGGGAATACCCTCTGTAGGCTTCAGAGAAAGAAAAGAGGATGATCAGGAGAGCATCACTAGGGTACTTTCTGAGTGGAGAAATACTATACAAAAGGGGCTATAGAGGAGAACTGATTAGATGTGTAACCGTAGACGAAGCACAAGTCATCCTATTCGAGACCCATGAAGGAAATTGCACATCCCATGCTAATGGACACATGACGGCTCAGAAAATCCTTAGGCGATGTTACTACTGGCTAACATTAGAAATGGACTGTATATAATACATTCGAAAGTGCCATAAATGTCAAATCTATGCAGACCAAATCAACATACCCCTAATCAACTGCACAACATGGTCACACCGTGGCCATTTGCCATGTGGGGTATGGATATCATTGGGCCTATCTCGCCAAAAGCATCTAATAGGAACCATTTTATGTTAGTTGCTGTAGATTGATTCACCAAATGGGTAGAAGCAGTCTCTTTTACAAATGTCATGCATAATGAGTGGTGAAGTTCCTTAAGCAGAACATTATTTGTAGGTACAGACTACTTAGCAAGCTCATCACTGATAATGCCAAAAACCTAAATGGATCGAATGTAAAGAAGTTATGTGAGACGTACAAATTAAACATCTACATTTCTCGCTATACATGCCTCAGATGAATGGAGCCATGGAAACGACAAACAAAAATCTGAAGAAAATAATTTAGAAAATGGCCATAATGTACAAAAATTGGCATGAGATGTTACCCTATGCTCTAATTGCCTATAAGACGATCGTATGGACATCCATTAGATAAACTCCATACGAAATGGTATATGGCATGGAGGCAGTGTTACCCATAGAAGTCGAAATCTCCTTTTAAGGATCCTAATAGAGACCGAGTTAGAAGGAGTTGAATGGGTGCAAGCTAGGATGAATCAACTGAATTTGATTGATGAAAAGCGGCTAGTAGCCATATGTCACTGGCAGTTGTACTAAGGCAGGATGGCTTGGTCTTTCAACAAGAAGGTTCGCCCCAAGCAATTCTCACTAGGAGATTTGGTCTTAAAAAGGGTGCTTGTCAATGTGAGTGACCCTAGGGGCAAATGGGCACCTACTCATGAAGGGCCTTATATGGAAAAGAAAGAATTCTCAGGCGGGGCCCTCATCTCAGCAAAAATGGATGGCAAAGAATTTCCAAACACTATTAATGTAAATGTAGTAAGGTGATACTTTGCCTGAGCAAAGATTGCTCAAGCCTCAAAAGGCCATAAAAGCCAGTGTTTGGGATCATAATCCATTTGTATCTTAATATCACATTTCTTTGAATTAATTGGGAAAGATGTGCTGAATATCTAATGAATCATTCTGAAAATTAATGAAATTTTTGGTCCTAGGGCTTTCATTTCTCTTGAGCGTTTTGAGTGCTCACCTGCTACCCACATGAACATGAAGGAATCAATTCTGACTAAGTCTTTTCTTTTCTTGCCTTGCCTACCTGTATTGACATGTGTAGATCAATTCTGACTAAGTCTTTTCTTTTCTCGCCTTGCCTACCTGCGTTAACATGTGTAGATCAATTCTAACTAAGTCTTTTCTTTTCTCACCTTGCCTACCCCTGTTAACATGTGGGGATCAATTTTGACTAAGTCTTTTCTTTTATCGCCTTGCCTACCCTTGTTAACATGTGGGGATCAATTTTGACCAAGTCTTTTCTTTTCATACTTTGCTTACCCAAATTAACATATGGGGATCAATTTTGGTTAAGTCCCTTCCTTTCTCGCCATGCTTAACTGCGTTAATACACGATAACAAAATTGGTTAAGTTTTTCCTCATCTGACTTATCTAGGTTAACATCATTAACATTAAGTCGGTTAAGTCTTTCCTATCCAAATATCTCGCTTACTCCGTAGTGTTAAAAGGTGTTTTATTTCATTAAGATTAACCACATGAGTAAAAATCTATATCCCAATAGTTTTATATATGTTACTTTAATCAATAAGCAAGGAAAAAAAACCATAAGTAAACAAAAGGGGAAATTTCATTAAATAAGAAAAGTTTCTTTACAATGGTAGGGATATCTTTATTGAGGGTCCCTTCCTTCAGTTACAGAAACACCTCCTTCAGCAGTGGTAGATTCCTCGACATCCATCTCTCTAGCAGGTGCCAGTTCACTGGTAGCAGGCTCCCTAAATGGTGCAGAAGTAGCGGTGGGAGGATGAGTAATGGAATCCAACCAATTAAACTTATCATTGGATAAAGGTGAGTTAATTATTTTTTCACCAAGGCCAAGCCATTGATGAAACAATCAATTGAATGCTCCTCTAATTCTTCATAATTTTTGCTTGAGCTCCGCAACTTTTTTGAGCAATTTTTCATTGATTTCGTCGGCTGCTTTCTCAGCCTACTCCCTTCTTGAGAGTTCTATTTCAATATGTGCATGAGCTACCTCCAGCTGCTCTAAAACCTCATTACGGGACCCCTATACCACCTGCATTGGTCCCAGGCATCCTCAACAAGAGTTTTGTATGCCTCAAATTAGACCTTGAGCTAGCCACACCTTCCCTACAGCTTGGTGGTCAAGTCTCATAACACCTAGACCCCATGAACTGCCTCGAGAAGGGTCTTGAGGGCATGAAAACATATATCTTCATGGTCCAAGGATTCCCACCTCCTACGGTCCATGGGGGATAGGACTTGCCTGGTGTGATGGTCCACTGTCTTCGGGCGCTCGAGTGAACCTTGTTCTGGGAGGGAAACCCAACAAGACGATGAAGTCGGCGCTTCGCACGAAGTTGGCTATCGAGGAAGGGGAGAAATGGAGGCGGCTTTCTCAGTTCTAGCCGCTAAAGGAGAAAGGTAGGGCTGGCCTCATCAACAATTATGTGTCATTTCTTAGGCATGGCAAAAGGCCTCTTAGAAGGCTCACCGACTACATCCTTGTCATGCTTTTTCTGCATCCGAGCTGCTATCCATTCGTAGACTAGGGTCTTCACCATGCCTATTTAAAAGGAAAGCAAAGGTCAATTTAGTTAAAACGCAGATAAGGCAATACAAGAAGAAAGATAAGTAGTAGTATCTCAGCCTAGATAGGAGTCTATGATCTTTATCACATCCAATTTGTGATTAGAGACCAAGGTTCTTAGATGGGTCATTACTCTCTTCCTTAGGTGACAAGTCCACCCCTCCTATTACCCTGTCAACCCACTGGTTTCAACTTAGCGAAAAGTTCCTAAAAGGCCCCGGCGGCTTCACGGAGAGGAAGAAAAACTTTTCCTTCTAGTTTTTGAGTGACGATGGAATATGGGTGAACAATTGACAAACCCGCCTGGCAATGAAAAACTAGCAGTCTTTATAAGCTCAATTGAGGAGTTTGTAAAGAGAATGAAATACGTGGATAGACAATCGGATGTTATGCTTGGCGCATAAAGACCGGAAGCCCACCAAAATCCTCTAGGAATTAGGATGGACTTGGGCCACTAAAATATTAAAATAGGCCAGGACCACAATGAAGAATTGGTCCATTAGGAACCCTAGCCCAACCAGCAATTTTTCCCCATACATAATGATCCTCGCTTGGTGGGTATCGCTGTTGGCATAGCAGTTCAACTACAGTGAGGTTAAGGTGAAGAGGTCGGTTGAAATACCATATTCGATGGTGATGCGACTGAGGTCCCTAACCGCGATGGAGGATGGGGTGTTAGAAACATAAGGGAACTCTCTTAATTCTCTTAAGGCTAGGATTGGAGAGGCGGCTTCTGGAGGAGAGGTCGCTGGAGCAAGTGATAAGATAACCTCTACCACCTACTGGTTATCGAAGGACTCAGAGGAAACCCTTTACAGCTCAGGGCTTATTATGGCAGGAGGGGAAAAAGAAGAAGAGGAAGACATTTCAAAGGAAATAAGGATTGGTAATAAATACCTGAAGTCTGTGGAAAAGAATGAACTTGAAGGGCTATTAAGAATAGAGGCTAAATGAGAGAAACTGCGAGAAGTAAGAGGGAAAGGAGGAATAGGTAGCCTTTAAATAGGCACTGGGCAACTCGAACAGGCGTGACTTTTCCCTACCGAGACCTAGGACGACATCATTTTGGCTGGAGAGTTAACAGTTAAACGACTGAAGCGACTATGCAATTGGGTGCGCCCAATAGTCCAAAGAAATGCCATTATTACCCTCGACATGTGCAAACGTCAAGCAGCTCCATAACTATACAGTCATAATCTAAATTTTGACACGTGGAACATCGCTAGAGTTTCTTCCCTCCTTTGGAAATCCCAAAAAGGCATAAAATAGCGAGGTGAACAAAAGTGTATGAGATGGGATGTCTCGCCGGGTTTCATCAAGTCTTTGCTATAAACAATATTGAATTATGTTATGAATCTCGCCTCTGTAAATTCAAATGAAGTAAGCAGGTCCCTGAGCCTCTTTTCAGTCTTCATTTACCATCCGGCCTCGAGCCTTTCCTTTTAATTTCCTTGTTATTTCTTGGGCCCTAAACCTTTTGCACATTACTTTTCCTAGAAGGCTCTTGAGCCTCTTCGTAGTTCACATTTATCTTCAGGCCCTAAGCCTTTCTTTTTATTTTTCTTGTTATTTGCCGGGCCTCAAGCCTTTTGCACTTTACTTTTTCCAGAAGGCCCTTGACCTCTTCGAAGTTTTCATTTATCTTTAGGCCCTAAGCCTTTCCTTTTATTTTATTTGCTATTTCCTAGGTCTTGAGCCTTTTTTAACTTTACTTTTCCTAGAAGGCCTCTGAGCCTCTTTGCAGTTTTCATTTATATTTAGGCCTCAAACCTTTTTCTTTTATTTTCTTTTCTATTTCTCAAGCCATGAGCCTTTTGCACTATGCTTTTCCCAGAAGGTCCTCGAGCCTCTCTGTAGGTTTTAGTTATCTTCTGGCCCTTAACCTTTCCTTTTAATTCACTTTTTATTTCCTGGGCCCTGAGCCCTGAGCCCTTTGTACTTTACTTTTTCCAGAAGGCCTTTTAGCCTCTTCACAGTTCACATTTATCTTCTGGTCTTGAGCATTTCCTTTTATTTTCTTTGCTATTTCCCAGGCCCTAAGCCTTTTGCACTTTACTTTTTGCCAAAAGGCCCTTAAGCCTTTTACAATTTATGATTATCCTTAGGCCCTGAGCCTTTCTGTTCTTTCTACCTTTTATGGACCTCAAGCCTTTTGTGATTCATCTTTACCCTTAAGCACAGAGTTGTCCTTCCTTTACGGAATTTAGTCATCCTCATTATGACAACCAAAAGCATCCATTTCTTTACAGGTCTCCTTTCTGAAGGGGATGCGCGAGGTTCTTCCCCTCACTTCCCTTTTCCAAGGACATACATAAAATGGAGCAGCTATGGACAAGGTATTTTTCTGCCGCCTTAATAATATGATGAACAAACCTCGGGCCCAAAGGGCTTGAAAAGGAATTTGGACCAGGGTCAATAAAAGGATAAAATTGCTTCCCAATACAAGCTAGAGGCCAAAGTCCATCAGCCATCTCTAGGCCACAATTCGCGGTGAGATGTTATATCTCGCCCCACAATAAGCCGAGATATATCTCTTGGTGTCCCTCATGCCGTGAGCCCAAGAGACCGACTCTCCTAACCCTACCATAATAGGCCATTCTGTTCTCGTGATGATTGATAAAGCCAAGCTACCATGGGTAGGAATCTACTTTCAATCTCGACCCTTCAGGTCTCCTAAAAAATGACATCAACGGTGCAAAGGGCCACTTGCTTAGCTTATTCCTCATGCCCATTCAGAACTTCTATGTCATGCAAGAAAGTCTGTATTCATTCCATGATGAGTATTGTAGGATTCGATCAACCTTTAATCATGATCGTCAGATTAAAATGACCATTTCCTTCTGGTAAGACCCCATTTAGGCCATAATCACTTCTTCCCTCGAGCGGCCAATTAAATGCGGCTAGGCCGAATGCCACATTTTATGCTTTGCATACTTTTAAGTTAAGGTCATTAGATGACTCCTCTAAAAGAGAGTCATCTAGATGAAAGGTTCACGAGTCTTATAAATACCCCACTTCACACCATTACAAAGGTCGAAAAAAAAGGAGCAAGAGAGAAGAAGATTTTCCTTCATGAGACAAAGCACTAAAATCTCTCAAAGGGAGCTGGGAGTGAAATCAACCTACTGCTACTACTAGGAGTACATAGTAGCGCCAAAGGAAGCAATCATATTCCTTTAAGTTCATGTCAAAAAAGCTCAACGGTTCGAAAGCTCCCATTCAAGTAGAAGATTTCTCTTCTCACTAAAACTCTAGGTGAGTTCTAAGATTATGTATATGCATCATAAGAAACCTCATATTTTCTTTGAAAATCGTCCTTCTTTTGCATGGTTTTAAGTTCAACACACATTTTCCAACAAATATATGTTCTCTCCTTTCAAAATGGGACATATTTTGGTGGATCTACCCCTTCTAAAATGAATTTCAAATATTTTAAAAACAATCTGTAAGTGGTACAAGGTATCATACTCCACTAGGAATATAATCATTCACTATTGAACCGGGTCTATTCCAACACATGGAAATATTAAAGAGATCCTATGATCAAATTAGAGAGGATCGACACGTTGATCTAGAGCTATTCCTGTTAGTGTGATCGAAGAAGCATGACTTGAAGATGCCTACCCTTCGGGGACAATGTGGGGTGCCTAATACCTTCCACACGAGTACAAAGGGCTCCGGTCCTAGGGTCTCTACAATATCTCCCTACATCTCATCCAAGGGCAACAACAGTTTTCTCTGGTTTCCCACAAAACTAGGCTGGCAACTCCTTTTCCTCCATCCTACAACGGATGGTGTCACGGCGACAGTCAGGTTCCTTGTGATAGTCACCGTGAATTGATGATGAATAAAAATGTGAAATGAGATGTTTAATGATCTATTAAATGTTGATATTTGAGGATAGATGATGATAGTATAAGTTAAGGAATGTGTTTTTAGGTGAAAAATGTGAGTTTAACAGGTTTAGTTAAATTGGAAATGCGAAGAAGATGGTTTTGACCTTCTGGGGAAAAATCCTATTTGCGATAGCCAAAATAATAGTCTAGTCATTGAAATTAAGCTTCCAACTGAGTCATGTAGGATGCTACTGAGGCATTTTATGCCTTGATAAAAGATAGAATGAGGTATGTCGGCCGATGCTACCGATGCATCATTCGGTCTAAGTTATTATTTGGTAGTTGAAGGATACTGTAAAGTATCATTCATGTAGTATTGATTCAGTAACCAAGGAATGAGATCATGACATTCCTCGGTGGGTCAAGGGTTATGGCTCGAAATTGAGTGAGTTCAAGCATCTCCTTCGACTCTGAACGATGTGAGTAAGGGACCTGAATAATAACTATTTAGTAAAGTATGAAGTAATGCAATGTTATGTGGGGAAGTATGGAAATATGTCTTATAGTATAAAAAAGGTTAAATAGCTTGTCTCTAATCCTAAGTCTATCAAAATATAAGATTGAACCTTGAGAATCAAAGGTGACAATAGAGGATGAGGGATTCGTCAAGACATAAAAATTTAGGTGATTAGATACTAAAATTTTTATGACAAAATGACATAGAAACTGTTTATGGCATATGCATGCATCATGATGTTAGGTTGCTTGCATTAGTTCTTCAAGAAATGTTGATGGCATAATTACATGTGCTATGATGATTCGACGACTTATGAATGAGCCATAGACTTCAAAAGAATGAATGACGATGCAATGGTAAAGGTAAGTAAGACTAAGATGGTCAAAAGGATCTTCTTAGCACTAGTATATGGTAAGACTAAAATGGCTAAAAAAAGCTTTTTAGTGCTATAATTAATGGTAACAAAGGCCTGAGGATATGGTTTGGCTGTTCTAATGATAGCCCAAGTATATATTTTGGCAGTCCGGGTTTAACATGAATGAAATCCTGAGGAGTTATTTCGACATTTGGGCAATGAAGTATATGGTAACAGAATCACCTTATGTGTAATGTTATATGAATTGTTTGATGACGACGCATACACAAGCATAAAAATTAATGTTTTTATGTATGAATATTTTTGTATCTACTCACAGAACTATTTCAAAATAACTTACCCCTTTTTATATGTCTTATCCCCATCCCCTCTCACCTTTTACTCGTTTTTCACAAGTATGTTGTAATGGCTTAGAAAGATGGCTAGTACCAGATCAATTTATATGTAGTTGCTGTTGTCCTTAGGAATGAGTCATGTAATGATAAATGTTAAATTTGATGAACATAACTATTTATGATTAGGTGTAGGATTATATGGTCACTGTAATTATGATGTATGATTTAATCAAACAATGATGGAGTATTGCATTCTCTCATATAATGTCTAGTGCCTAATATAGTTATGGATGCATGCATGTGTATAGATAAGTATGAAATGTTATGGATGTATATGCATGAATGAATGAAAATGTATGAAATGAAATATAGGTAACGGAAATGAAATGCGAAAAATTTACATGATAAGTGACGTATGATGATGAAGTAGGCTTGTTAGGGTTTTGGTCACCTTCGAGTGGTTGGGATCTTAACGCCGATAGCAGTCTAGTATAGTTAGGCTGTTATAGAGTGGTATTAGTACTCTTCGTTCACATGATTAGACCTAAGAGTATAAAGGATGAGTCTATAAGATGTCAAGGGGTAAAACAACATAAGATGTACATGTTTAGTAGGGATTCTAAGTCAAGTATGAAATGTTGATACATGTACTGTAAATGATGAAGTACATGATATGTTATGCAAGGAATATTATGATGTGAAATGCCATGTGATTCATGTGGTAACACGTGAACTTTATGTTATGTTAACTTGTTTGTCTTCTTAATAAAAGCTAAAATGAGAGGATCAAGAAAATATGCTCGTTTGACTAGAGCTTCTCTAAAAAATGAGGGAATGGAGAATCTCTTAGTCACCTCTATAGTAAGGTGCAAAGCCAATGGCAACTTAAAGGGAGAAGCATTAAGGGATCCCAAGAGGTCCTTCGATGTTAATAGGGAAAGGAATGAGCTTGCAAGGAGATCAGTAAGGGATCCTTCAACAGTTAATGAGGAAGAACAACAGATGAGAGATGAAAGCCTGGGAATGGGTATAGGAGAAGGAATGTGGGGATATGATAGAGGATATGGAGATGTAATCGAGCAACAAGATGCGCCTCTATAATCCAAATACACTTATAAGAGTGGTTGTGGGTACTCGGTGAGTGAGAGGTCGAGACACCCTAGCCAAATGCCTTATCTGCCTTTCATGCCCTACCCTCCTTACTATGCAAAATACCCCACCTACTTAATGTATCCTTTGTATCCAGGATACCCAGGGGCTATGCCAATGCCATTGAACCTAACTCCACTAGCTCCCCACTCCACTACCGTACCATCTATTCTACATCATTTGGAGTAGTACCTAAAGGTAGTGGTGTAAAATCTAAAATGATAAATTATCTCAAATTGGATGCTCCTAAGTACAAAGGGATGATCCATTCGAATATGTCAAGGTAATGAAGGTAATCACTGAAGAGCTAGAAGAGAGTGATAGCCGAGCCATTCAAATGGCAAGATTTACCCTCTGATGCAAAAAGGAAAAGGAGTGGTTTAAGACCTATGTAGAGCCCTGAGTTGGTGAGCTACCTTAGGAATAGTTTGCCAATGAGCTCACCAATTGGGCATTCATAGATAATTCGAGGGAGTTGAAGCTGATAGAGTTTGAATAATTACAATAGATAGACGACATGACTGTGCATCAATATATTCATAGACTTGCTATAGTATGTAGGACTTGCCGATGATATTGAATAGAAGAAGGTGAGATGGTATGCGATGAGGCTTAACATCGCGTATTCCTCACTCATATGGCAACCAAATGAGAGAGCTTCCATTCAATTATGGATGCAACTTGGAATAAGGAGGGTAGCACTATCATTGGAGGAGTGATAACCCCTTGATTTGCTAGGTAAGAGCAATCTACTATTCCCTGAGCTACTGATGTAGAGAGGTTCGACCTTACCTCTCTCGCCACCTCAACTTCAAGTGATAAAAAGGTTTGTAAACTATCAAAGAAGTCAAGGAATAACAAGTTCTAGAAGAAGTTGAAGTCTGATTTAGGCATGGGCAGTGGATTAAGCTCAAGGTCAGATGATTTAGGATGTGCCAGATGTGGCAAGATGCATTAGGGTCAATGTAGATATGAGACCAGTACTTGCTACCAGTGTGGTTAGAAGGGACACATGGCTTGGGAATTTCCCAACATGAATGGCATGGAATCGACACAACAAATAGGATCTGAGAGTGTTGCCCAGTCAAATATAAGAATGGTTCCTGCATCTATTTCACAAGGCCGAGGTAGAGGTAGAGGATCTAGGTCATCATCATGAGTACAAGAAGAAGGCTTTGCACAAGCATATATCTTCACCATGACCCAATAGGAGGCTAACACCTCCAACACTATGGTGTCAAGTAAAATTTTAATTGGCTACTTGAATGTACATGGATTGATAGACTTAGGTGCATCCCATTCATTTATATCATTGATGGCTGTAAGAACAATAGGAGTGAGATCTACTCGGATGGAGTGTCCCCTATGGGTTAGCAGACCCAAATGTGACTCGACATTAGTTGAGCATATTTGTCATTGTTGTCCAGTGTTCGTGGAGGACAAATGTCTTCTAGCTGACCTTGTGGTTTTATAATTGACAAAATTCAACGTCATTCTAAGGATGGATTGGCATTTTGTGCATGATACTACGTTAAGTTGTAGGAACAAAGTAGTTAGATTTAGAGGACAAAAAGGGTCAGAGGTTACATTTCAGGGGGACATATTAGGGATGCTCATATGCTTGATATATGCAATGCAAGCACATAGGCGGCTTAGGAAGGGATGCTAGGGTACCTAGCTTATGTTAGGAATAGTAATATAAATGTCAGAGGGCTAGAGTCAGTATCAATGGTAAGAGAGTTTCCCAATATTTTTCCTAATGACCTTGCAAGATTGCCACTTAACAGAGAAGTTGTGTTGAGATAGATTTACCACCGGGTGTAAGACCTATCTCTAAGCCACCTTATAGGATGATACTTGCAGAATTAAAGGAATTGAATGCACAACTGTAAGATCCTAGTAAGGCCGAGTACATCACCTTGGGTGGAATCAATGTTGTTTGTAAAGAAGAAGGACAAAACTATGAGACTATGCATTGACTATAGACAGATCAACAAAGTAATAGTGAAGAACAAGTACCCCTTGCCAAGGATTGACGATCTACTTGACCAGTTAGAAGGAGTTGATTGCTTCTTTAAGATAGATATGAGATCAAGCTATCATCAAGTGAGGATTAAGGATGGTGATGTACTAAAGACCACCTTCAGGACGAGGTATGGGCACTATGAGTTCTTACTGATGCTGTTTGGGTTAACTAATACCCCTACAGCATTCATGGATCTCATGAACGAGATTTTTAGACCATATTTGGATCATTTTGTGATAGTCTTCATCGATGAAATCCTAGTGTATTCTATAGAAACTAGGAAGAGCATGCCCAACACTTGAGGATGGTGCTACAGATATTGAGAGAGTATCAGTTGTATGTAAGTTCTTAAAGTGTGAGTGTTGGTTAGGGAACATATCTTTCCTTGGTTATGTGGTGTTAGAACATGACACTGAGGTAGACCTGAAGAAAGTTGAGGCATGAGCAAACTAGCCTACATCCATTATAGTGACAGAGATCAGAAGTTTCATGGGTTTGGTTGGATCCTACA
Source organism: Cnidoscolus chayamansa (assembly GCA_948266635.1). Classification (NCBI taxonomy): domain Eukaryota; kingdom Viridiplantae; phylum Streptophyta; class Magnoliopsida; order Malpighiales; family Euphorbiaceae; genus Cnidoscolus; species Cnidoscolus chayamansa. Next base: position 26,432 of record CAOGCB010304173.1, read on the forward strand.
AGAGATTGGTATAAGATTTCTTTAGGATAGATGCTCCTATAACCAGATTGACACAGCAAAAACTAGAGATTTATGTGGTCTACAGAATGTGAATAGAGTTTCAATGAGTTAAAGAGGAAGTTGACCACAACACCAGTGTTAGCCTTACCGAAGACAAGGGAAGACTTCACTGTGTATTGTGATGCACCCATAGTGGGTTTGGGGGTGTGCTCTAATGTAGAACGATAGAGTAGTAGCGAATGCATCGAGGCAGCTAAAGAAGCATGAGAGGAAGTACATTAGTCATGATTTAGAGATTGCTATAGTGATCTTTGCTCTCAAGATATACATGCACTACCTCTACTTAGTAAGATGTGAAATCTTCATAGATCATAAGAGCTTTAAGTATCTTCCAAGTCAGAGAGAGTTAAACATGAGACAGAGGAGATGGGTAAAGCTACTTAGTGATTATGACTGTAGAATATAGTACATCCGAGCAAGAAAAATGTATTCGTTGATGCACTTAGTTAGAAATCATGGAGTAGTTTGTCCCACATAACTGCAGTACGTTGACCGGTGGTCCAATAGTTTTATCAACTGATCAGCAAGGGGCTTCCCTGGATATATTAGAAAATGGTGCCTTAATGGCACAAATGAGAGTCACTCTAGTGTTTCTTATGTAGGTGGCTCAGAAGTAGCATGAAGACCCAAAGTTGATTAAAATAACAAGAAAAGTTCAGGAAGGGGAAATGTGGGAATTTAGATTTGACAGCCAAGGCATTCTCCGCTTTAGCAACAGATTGTGTGTGCCAGAGAATCTCACCTACATATAGCAACCTGTGAGGATTCTTCACACCCATATTAAGTTACTTAAGAATAAGGAGATAACCATGGTGAAAGTATCGTGAAACCATCATAATGTAGAAGAATGTAACTAGAAAACTAGTGAATCTATGATTTAGCAATGCCCCCATTTGTTTCACAACTAAGAGTCTTAGATGTAAATTGAATCCCCTTAATGAAATGTAAGATATGTAAAGAAATGATGTTATGTCATGTATAAAAGGTTTATGTGCATGTTAAATGTAATAGTTATGTGTTGCATATAAAACATTTGTGAGATGAACATTCAAGGACGAATGTTCTAAAGGGGGGAAGAATGTAACACCCAATATTTCTCTGATATCGAAATCCAAATTCCATTATGGAATATCCATGGAAATTTTAAAAAATCGAGACAAAAAATTATTTAAGGGACAAAAAAGTAAAAAAATAAAAGTAAAAAAAAGGGTCAAAATGGAAGAAGGGAGCACATGAAAGAACAAAAATGTAATAAGTGGCACATGTAGGTTCGAAATTGGACCAGGTTTGATTATCAAATCTATGCTTAGCCATCTCCCTATAAAAGGGAAATGGCCATGGCTGGAGAAAGTTTTTGCAGAAAACCTTCACTTGTGTTAAGTGTTTGCACCCAGAAATTCTCACAAACAAAAGATTAATCGAAAAAAGTTTTAAGAACATTCAAAGTGTGTGGATTCACCTAAAAGATCATAGGAACCATACAGGTGAGTGGCAGAACAGAGGTTTCAGCCATCACAGTAAAGAGAACCGGTGGAGCATAAAGAAATTCAAGCTCTCCCTCACACGTTGACTCTAAAACTAGGTTAATTAGCATTTTCCTAACTTGTATTGGGGTGAATGGGTGAAAAACAGGACATGCAAACAAATTTAGTGAAATGTTGATGAAATGTGGGTATTGTTGAGATAAATCCTGACTTTTGATGAAATGTGTCAATGTATGTTTATAGTTGATGAAATGGGATATAATGTGTATGTTTAAGTTGGTAAACACAAAATTTGTTGTCGCATGTGAAATCAACAACAGATTTGGGTGTTTTGATGAAAATGTAGAAATCGTCACCATGAGTTAATGATGAACAAAAATGTGAAATGAGATGTTTAATGATCTATTAAAGTTGAAATGTTGATATTTGAGGATAAATGATGACATTAGAAGTTAAGGAATGTGTTTCTCGGTTAAATAGGAGTTTAACAAGTTTGGTTAAACTGGAAATGTGAGGAAGTTGGTTTTGACCTTTTAAGGAAAAGTCTAGTTTTCGGTAGCCAGAAAAATAGTCTGGTCATTGGACCCTGATGGTTAAGGAGTGGATGTGTACTCACATTGGGCACCATTGGCTCAACTTCAATTTTCAACCAACCAATTCTAATTAGTGACTGCATTCTGCCTCTCAGTGTGCCACAATTGTCAGTAAAATGTCCCAAACCTCTATTGTGATATTCACATCGAGCATTCCCATCATATCCTCTAGGATAAGGTGGTTGAATTGTGTCCATCGAGATGGATAGGATCCGGTTAACGCTCAGTAAGTAGCTATTTATCTTGCTTAGGGGCATAGGAAGTGGTGGATCGAGATTCCTTAGTGGCCTAAAGCCAGATGGGTTAGTAGAATGATTTCTTTGTCTCACGGCTCCATTTTGATGAATTGGTTTGTAAGGAGGGATGGCACTTTGAGGAGGTGGCGCTCTCAGATGGTAGGTGAATGGTTGTTAGGAATTAAAGGACTGGGGGATGTTGGCCCCATTGGGAATTGCAGGGCAGCTAGTTGATTGTATGGAAGAGGCCTAGGGCAGAAGAAGCCTTTTGGATTCTGAAGGTGGTAGTTCTACACGACTGTTGCATACACCTCCCTCTGCTTACCCGTAGGGGCTTCCCTCTTGTCCTCTCCTTTAATTTCCTACAACCTGCTGAGTCTTAGGTTTGCCTCGATCCTTTTCCATGCCTGGATGATGTCAGAGAAATTCTTGGAAATATTACTGATCATCGGGTTAAGTAAGTAGGCTTGAGGGCTTCTATGAATAATGAGCATAGCTCATGGTCTAATATAGGAGGGTGTACCTCAACTGCCCTCTCCCTCCACCTTTGGGCATATTCCTTGAAACCTTCCCTTTCTCTTTGTACCAAATTTTAGAGATCCCTTCTAGTTCGCGCCATGTCACAGTTAAATTTGTATTGCTTTATAAAAGCATCGACCAAATCTTTCCAGGTCTAAACCTTTCCCTTCTCAAACTATATGAATCAATATAGGGTTGAACTGGAGAGCCCTTCGTGTAAGAAATGGACGAGCAACTTCACGTCTTTTGCCACAATTGACATCTTGGCAATGTAAGTGGCTAGATGAATTCTTTGGGATGACTATATCTAACACTAAACGTAAGGAAGCCATACTAATAGGTCCATACATATTTAACCCCTCAACAACCCTCAGTCTCTTCTCGACCGCCACCAGCTTCTCTTCTTCGGATTTTTTGTTGCTCTTCTCAATAATTGGTTGTCCATATGCCCCTTCGTTAATCCCTGCATATGGTTGATTTGAGGGCAGAACCCTGGATTGTATGGGTAAAATAACTGTAGATTAGTCAAGTTGGCCGTGTGATCCGTAGGAGTAGCCTAGTAGGCGAAGGAGCTATCAGCTGGTGGAGCTGCCCGATTCACATTATCGTTCATCAGGGTTTGATAGACGGGCTAGGGCTAAATAGAAACACCAGTAGGTTTGGCTCAATAGCCTTGATGATGTATGATTAAGGGAGCTATTAAAGGGCTTGGGTCGTGCAGTCGCTGGTTTCCTGTTCGCTCGTGTTAGGGGACTTCCCTATGGCTTGAATAATTTTCAATTCGGCTATATGGCCTTGGATTCTGAGGGTGGTTTTGTGTTGCGTAATTCTAGGTCAACTCTCCTCCTTCTTGCTCAACTTGAGTAATTTTGCCATGTAAGTGCTAATTTTCATTGATCAACCAATAAAAGTGTGCATTTTGCCTTGCCCCTAGTCTTATCAATTGATGGGAACTAGAACTTTCATCCCTCTGTCTTCTCCACACAGGATATCCTTCGATTATGCGAGGTCCCTTTGGTTGTTGAGTCATATCGGTAACATTTTCCTAGGATTTTGATAATGCGATAAGCTTTGCTAGGGCTTTCCGTTCATGATAATAGTAATGTGCTTTCGAAAATCCCCTGGTTCTAACAATGAACCGAGTGTAATCAAATTGTCTCATTACCAAGGCTAGTAATAGTTAGAACACCAGTGACGCGAATTAGTGCTACATACTAGAAACCTCCTATCCTAAAGAGGAATGCTTGATCAGGTTTCCATAGCTTCCTTTAACAGTACTCTCAACTCTTGCATCCTAGGATTAGGCTCGACCACTGATGCCTACTCCTCTCTTCTATCTTGATCCACCGTATATTTTCTGCAAGAGACTACTCTGCATACCACGTGAGCCCTTGCAATTTGTTGGGAAAGGTATGGCTCAACATCCGAAGATAAAGAAGATGCTTGCAACACCTCAGACTTCCATTACTAATTTTTCGACAATAAGAGAGGGTGATGAGTGTTTCAACCAGTATGGTAGGGATGTGATTGATATTGTTAGATTCAAGTTGTGGAAAAATGATACCACCTCTTGATTGATTGCGTTGGTCGTTCTTTGGATCAAGACTAAGTTGTACATACTTAAGGCTAGAATTATTACTATTGCCTCAAAGTTTTAGGACTCCAAATGTTTAAGAAAGACCTGTTCCACATAGTCCACTCCAAAGCTTTAGAATTCTTAGAGCGGGTTTCCTTTTCCTAAGCATCCCTACTAGGACCCTACATCAAATTGCATGTATCGCTATCACTCTTGTGTAAATACATGTGACACCAGCCCTTGCATCGCGCCTGTACCAATGTTTGATATTCTTCTATTGTAGGCATTGTGTTTATGTCGTCGAAAGAGAATATGCAGTATGTGGGATTCCATAATGTAACAAGTGTTTGCAATGCTGAGTCTTGCACCTTGACCCAGTGTAGGTGTACATGTTAGGTTTCGTATATGATGTAAAATAATTAAACGCAGCGGATAATACATGAAACCCTCCAAGGATCCATGCGATTCAAATTAATTCGATGAAAGGGATATGATAGTTACCTCTTGTAGCGCATAAACCTTTGGTAATCAGACTACAGGTGCTGCTTGATGAGCGATCACCCTCTGCTTGTAGCACCTCCTACCCAGACCTATGAAGATTCGAGTAGGATGTGCCACTTAATTGCCGTTATCTGTTCTCTACCTTGTTATATTCACTTATCTTGTGCATGAATTTTTTTTTCTATAATGCATATTTCATTTCTATAACCTATTAATTTAATTAGACTAAAAATTTGGGCAGAGTTTTCCCTATATATAGGCCCTCAAATTTGTATTTTTAGACCTATTCAAAATTTTACAATCTCATCTCAACACAAGCATCTCATCATATCAGATATATTAATAGCATTCTAATTCACAGGACCAAACTATATATATTATATGATTACTTAATATTCTATGTACATGCCAAAACTAATTAAATACCGTGTCAGAGTTCTCGATGAACCAGTTGATGTGTTTCTTCGACTGTTACAACTGATGTGGATCAGTGGATGAATCTCTTACTGTCCTACTGTCTTCTACCTGTGCACGGAAACCATCCAATGTGCTGAGCTACATGTTCAATGGATATATAAAAGAAAAACAACAATATGATATAACATAATAATAAACTTAATATATCATTTAATAAATTGTATGTCAATTATCTTTACCTATTATGCCTCAAATTCCAACCTGTAATCATATAACAATTAAACATATTTTTCATCTCTCAATTTCAAATGCATGTATCACAATAATATATGTAAAACTTTACTTTCTTTTTAGGCCCATGTAACTTATGACAGGCTCGAATGCTAGATACGGGGAATGTAGGCAACCAAGTACAAGTGCTGAACAAAATAAGTACTAGGCGCCTAAACTGTCTGTCTGCATGTGGTGAGGCTCTAAACTAGCCAAACCATTGAGGTACCCATAGTAGCCTTAAAATCAACTGTATAGTGCAGTACTGCTAAGAACTATGGCATGCCATACCCTTATGCTAACTCCGATACCTACTAAAGTACAATAGGCCAATGTTACCACTTAAAGTCCTTTACGTGTTGTTATACGACACCAGAAACAAATATGTGCATTACGTATGAGTTATACCAACTGACTATTCTATATATTCGTATATGCAATATGCACAATTCGGTATAATTTTATGTCATTCTAGACTCAGATGCAAAATCTATGACTGTTTGCACTTTTCATGCCTAAAGTTGCTATCACAACCTTTTTGACGATCACCATATTAGCCGTAGTCATTCTGTGTCAATTATATGTCATTTATGCAAGTATCTCAAGTATAAAATCTTTATGAATAACAATCATATGGTCTAATTAAAATGAAGCAGTAATATAATATAATTTTAGTATATGCAGATGCAAAATCTATGACTGTTTGCACTTTTCGTGCCCAAAGTTGCTATCACAACTTTTTTTACGATCACCGTATTGGCCGTAACCATTCTATGTCAATTATATGTCATTTATGCAAGTATCTCAAGTATAAAATCTTTATGAATAACAATCATATGGTCTAATTAAAATGAAACAGTAATATAATATAATTTTAGTATATATACAGCACTTCGCAAAATATCAAGTTTTTAACTCGATTAGGTCAACATTTTGATCCTCTTTTTTTTTATTTGCTAAATATTTTTTCTTTACTTTTTTTTTATTTACCTAACCTACTCTTTAACATTTTCCTATCTTATCTAAATTAATTTATTATTTTTAGACATCATTTGGTCCTTAGATAGAAACATAATATAGATATTTCCTATAACAAATCATAAATCTCCAAAATTTTCAAACTCAATCACAATAAATTGAAGGCTAAATTTTTAGTCGCTAAAACATGCCTTAAATCAAATTTAATTAATTAAAATAAAAATACCGACCAGCTATAGATTTTCCTTCCTTTTTCCTTTTTTTCTTCTTTTTTTTTCTTTTCTTCTTCTTTTTTTTTCTTTTCTTCTTTTTCTTTCCCTTTTTTCTTCTTCTTTCTCTTTCTTCTTACCCTTTTCTTCCTCCAATGCTTTGTCTCTCTGTTTCTATCTCCTTTATCTTTATATATATATATATATATATATATATATATATTCTTAATGACAAGAGGTGCCAGAGGCACCGCTTGCCCTCTTTTTTTTTATAATTTTTTTATTCTTTCTTTCTTTATTTTTTATTATTATTATTATTTATTATTTATTCTTTATTCTTTATTCTTTTTCTTTTTCTTTTTCTTTTTTTTTTATTCTTTTATTTTTTTTGCACTTAATCTTCTAGGCCCTAATAAACATACGTGACACTGTTGGTATCCACACACAAACGACTGTCACTAAACGGCATAGAGTGCTAGCTTCTTTCGATATTTAGGGCTTTTCTTTCTTGGTCGACGTATTTCACAAAACTGCTGCTCACACTTTGCTATCAAATAATGCAGGTAAAGACCCCTTTTATAACATACCATTTAACCCTAACCTAATCGAATTTGATTAGGGTTAAGTATCTAACATAAGAATTCTAATCATATACTTACAATTAGAAGGGCCTAAATTAAACACAGTGCGTTCAGTACATTCTAGTGTGCGATCTAATAGGTTTATATTATATTAGCAGGAGGCCAATCCCATTGCAAGCCCACAAGTCATAAGTGGCTTCTAGCAAGACATTATGACTACCCAAATAATATAAAATCAGTAGTCTAATATCAACTTAATTATTAGAACATATCATAATCCTTTTGTCATGCGATATCTAGTTTGAACATAAGTCATGCTCACTGTCACACTTATATTGTCCAAACATGAAGTTTCTCAATTATAAAGTTGACTAATAAAATCAAATGACATTTATCACTATATCAATTCATTTGAGCACGACCATGCATTTCTTAGTCCAAGTTATCAAGGGGCCCATAAGATATCTCTCTCAGAAGAGAGGGACAAATTCTATCTTGATTATTCACTTTTCTCCATATGATTCTCATCATGTTCAATCACAACCTTTATTATTATCCGATTAAAAACAACGTTTGATTATGTCAAAATATGATGTCTCTCATGTAGGAAACTGTGATAATCTCAAGTCTGAGGACTTCAATGACATAACTATTATGAGATTACTTATGACACTTAGTCCATGTAGTGATCTCATGGAAGGTCTATCCAGTACCTCGTTCTCTAGCAAGTACTTACAAGTTTGATTTGTATCACCCTATACATGATCATCTCATAATCATCAATTAACTTATACTAGTCTTAATTCATTATTAATTTCCATAAATGTGAATAACTAGGGATATCAAATTATTATAATAAAACATGCAATTATTATAATAATTTAGAAAAACTTCCATAAATGAAATTATGACAATACAATTAAGGTCCAATCACAAGGTGTAGGGCATAACTACCAACAATCTCCCACTTGCACTAGGCCTAATAATTTATGTATATAATACCTATTGACCTAGTGTGTTTATCATGTTTGCCTTGGGGAGAGCCCTAGTAAGTGGATCATAAATGTTATCATTTGTTGGTACTCTGCATATCTAGAGGTCTCCTCTCTCAATGATTTCTCGAATGAGATGATAATCCCTGAATATGTGTTTGGATCTCTTATAGGATCTAGGCTCTTTAGCATGTGCAATAGCACCATTATTGTCACAATAAAGATCCAAAGGGTTTGTGATATCGGGAACCACTCCAAGATCAGCAATAAATTTCTTGATCCATACTGCCTCTTTAGCTGCATCTGATGCCGCTATAGACTCAGCTTCTGTACAATTTTCAAATGATTCAAAATCAAATGATTCAGAAAGTCCATCTTGATGGAGTTTTGATATGCGTTTCTCATTTATATGACCAAGGAGACAACGCCATAAATAGGTCAAATTCAAATCATTTGGTTTTGATTTCTTAGTGTTTATGTTATAAATATCGACATCATTAGGTTTGTCTAAATTCAAGATATAAAGGCCATAATATGAATCAACAATACTATAAAGCATATCATCATAAAAAATGGAGCATTTCTTATTCTTAATTAGAAATGAAAACCCTTCATCATCCAAACAAGAAACTAAAATAATATTCCTACTCAAAGTAGGAACATAGTAGCAATTACTCAACACTAATAAAAGCCCATTAGGCAAAGTCAATTCATAAGTTTTTTCAGCTAAAGCAGCAACTCTTGCTCCATTTCCAACTCGTAGGTCGACTTCATCCTTTTTCAGTTGCCTACTCCTTTTAAGACCCTACACATTTGTACAAATATGAGATCCGCATCCAGTATCAAATACCCAAGAAGTAGAAGTAGATAAATTAATTTCTATAACATAAATACCTAAAGATGATGTAGTCTTACTACTCTTCTTCTTCTTCAGTTCATCCAAGTAGAGCTTGTAGTTCCTCTTCTAATGACCAGGTTCATTGCAATGGAAGCAATCTCCCTCCTTTGGAGCTTTCGGCCTGTGCTGAGGCCTAGCTTGAGGTCTTACCTGCACATTAGGCTTAGCCTAATTAGGCCTATTAGCAACTCTTGCTTTAGCCTTACCCTTACCTTTCCTCTTCATTCCCCTACCTCTATTGACCATAAGCACATGGTTGGGCTTACTCTTGATACTTTGCTCAACAGTTTTGAGCATCGCATGTAACTCAGCAATTGATTTCTCCATATTATTCATGTTGTAATTCATGACAAGCTGGTCATAACTATCACGCAATGAATTAAGGATCAAATCCGTGGCCAGTTCCAAACTGAGGGGAAATCCAAGCCTATCAAGGTGATCAATATAACCTTTCATTTTCAAAACATGGGAGCTTACTGATGCACCCTCAACCATTTTGGAAGAATGTAATGCTTTGGTAGTCTCATACCTTTCTTACCTTGCTTGTTGTTGAAAAGTCTCTTTAAGATGCACACTCAGCTCATAAGCTTCCAGGTGCACCAGATCCTTCTGAAGTTCTGGCATATGGTAGCCAAAATGAGACATCCAACATCAAGGGAATCATCAGCATGTCTCTTATACTTGTCCTTTGTTGCCCTTGGGGCATCAGTAGAAGGGACTTCAAGAACAGGTTCTTCCAGGACATACAGCTTCCTTTCTTGCTTGAGAACAATTCCCAAGTTCCTGAACCAGTCACGGAAGTTTGTGTTATTTTCTTTTAGTTTATCCTTCTCAAGGATAGATTGCAATGATAATGTGGAAGTGTTGTTTGTTGCCATTTTCTACACAAATATGCAAATCAAATTTAGTTACCAATTTCATTTTAAAGTTTTTATGAAAAACTCCCACTCAAACAATAACCCTCAATTTTAATATCAATAATTATAATGTTTTACTGGGTTAAGACCCATATTTCACCCAACTATAAGTCATCTTTAGCATGACACTTAAAATCAAGTTATTTAGTTAGGTAACTCTTTACCAATTATATCTAATATAACTCTTAGATCTTTTATGGAATTTCTTAGATCACAAGTCCAGGCATGTTATAATCTCATCTCATGCTCTTAAGCCTAAAACCATTTTGATAGCCCAATTAAGTCTAACCATTTTTAAACATATGGGTAACACCATTACCCATCCTGCCTAACTATGATAACCTAATGCACTTCGCTTTAGCAGAACCCACATTTTGGTGATCTTAGTCTTGACAGTTGTTTTTATTAATGGGTAGCATAAAGACTTAAAATTATGGTAAGGGATCCTTTTAATGATTATGCATTAAGTTTATCACATCCATACGCATCATTCATACATGGCATTACATACACATATATCATCATACATAATAAACATGATAAATAAACGTGACATAGCATGGCCACAAATCTTGTCACATCCCCTATGACATGCCTCCCACAGAATGAACAGTGATTTCCTACATGTCTACAGTGAAACCACTACTCATCCTGTAAGGGATAATTTAAAACACAACTTACTCACAACCTGTATAAATTTTTCACTCATTCACAATCTTTCTCATTTCGAACAGATTTCAAACTAACATCAATCATTTAATCAATCATACATTTTCCTTTAAACATTATCCATAAAATCATATATATCCATTCTGACCCAACCCAAAAACCATTTCCAAAAGAATTCATAAAATTAACATACAATTTACTTATTTACAACACTGCCTCTATTCTGTAATAATTACAAAATCCATAAAGTATATATATATTACAAAACTCTATTGGGATACATAAACTGTACAATCTCTACCTCTGTAGACTTCTGCTTTCTTTCACTGTTTATCCTGTGTTCCTCTGCTACTTTCACCTGCGTTTATCAGGGATAAACGCTGAGTATATAACTCAGTAAGCCAAACTCATACATCAATATCATTTCACACATATACATTTATAACATATGCTTTCACGTCAATAACATTATATATCTTTAACTCATTTAGCACAATTAATGATCTTTTCACTATTTCATACACACGACATAATGATGATTCAAATGCAATATCACAACACATCATGTAAATGCATCCCATGCTATGCTGTCATCATCCTTCCTTCTTCAATCATCATATCTCATCTCATCTCATTTCATCTCATCTCATCTCATCTCATTTCATTTCATTTCATGGCCATAT
>CAOGCB010304197.1:0-10050 GCA_948266635.1 Cnidoscolus chayamansa
TAACACTAGATAAGCTAAACACGATGAAAATTCAATTAAGTAAAGCAACAACACAAAATTAAAAGATAAAATTATACCTCAATCTCAATCAGAAAGAAACTGGGAATATAATAAATTGAAACTATTTGGGAAGATAAAAGCGTAACCAAGGCGTCAATCGATCGAGCGGATGAGACAGAAAGACAAAATCAAAGTTAGAATAGAAATCCAAATTCGATCCAACCGGAGACTTCTTTGATGGTGATGATGACGACAGTCTGCATCTCATATCCATAAATCTCTATTCTGCTTTTCTTTTTTTCTCTTGCCGAGAGAAAGAATAGTAAACGGAGGCAGGAAGAGGGAAAATTTAAATAAATTAAATAAACCTGAGGCTGATAAGGGAAAACAAAGTTTACTTATCTTGTCCCATGTATTGCATAAGTTAAATTTTAAATAAATCACTATTTTTAATCTCTAAATTTTATTATTATTAATGCTTTTCTCTGTTTATCTAAAAAAAGAAATTAAATTTATATTTTTATAAAGATATCTTGATATTTTTATATTAATAATTTAAGGATAAAATATTTTAAAAAAATTAAAATTTTAAGATATCTTAATAATTTTATAAAAATATTGAGATTAACTTATTAATAATAATATTTACCAATATATTTTTGTACAGTTTGTTTATATTGAATTTAGATAGAAATTATCTAAAAAATTATAAAATTAATGTTCAAGAAAAAATAAATTAAAAAATACATTATTTTAAAAATTATTCATAAATAAATTATGTTTATCGTTTGCTTTAATATTATTTTTAAATATAAAAATGAAAGATAATGACTTATTAATTAAATATGAAAACGAAAGATAATGACTTGATAAAATATGTTGATTTATAAAATTTTAAAATTATATTAATAATAGTGATAATATATTAATATTAGTATTATCATTATAATTACTTGAAACATATGAAAGACCATATTAGTCTTAAAATGCTTGAATATGTGTTGAGGGTTTCTTCTTAGCTTCCTTCAGACCATGATCATGCAGGGAGCATGTGTTGCTTTCTTGATCAATCACTTTCCATATTCATCTCTTTTTTTGCAATTGAAGGGCAACCACTTATTGCAAACTTTTATGGTTCTCTATCTTCAGATCTGTTTCTCCATTCATTTTGCCAGGAGCACTCGTATTTTCATTCAATTCCTGCCTGGATATCAAATTTAATACAACATGAGAATTTTTATAATATGTGGCTCAAAGTGGAAGAAGCTGCATTAAGTGCATATCTCAAATTCCCTTGAGAGACCGATGAGACAGTTGAACTCCAAACGCAACAATGACATAGAAAAATAGCCTCATGAAAAATGATATTTCTAGAAGTAAAAATTGCTCCAAGAGCAAGACTTAAAAGAACATAACCTTCGGTGCCTAACAAAGGAACAAATATTTTCTTACTCTAAAATAAAATTTAGATTTGTTGGCAATAATAGTAGAGCCAAAGCATCCATTATCATCAAGAAGTATTTGCGATTATAATTAGAGGTAACAAAGTTTCTCTAAATATAATGTATAAGATCAAAAACTATTTTTAGACTTAATTAGAAATGCTTACAGAAAAGACTAAAGTCTTTTACTTAGAAAAATGATATACATCACAATATAAGTTGTATCTGTACAGGAAAACGACGATGTGTTTTTTCATTATCCTAACAAGCAATAAATGGACAATTTCTCTCAGGGTCCAACCTGCATACAATGAAAATTGGCCAAATTGAGGAGCCCTCTGACTACGTGGGCCTCTTGTCCATTGCCTCCTTGAGTTTGATCCCCAATGCATATGCCAACGGGGAGGGACAACATTTCCAATTTGCCCGTACTTGTGTTGGATGTTGCCGGCAAACTTGTAGTCATCTAAAAATCCATGATAAAAACATAAAACAGAAAAAGATGAACAAATATGAACTTGATCATGTTAACAGGATAGCAAAGTTTTGGGGAACTCCTGATTCAATTCTTTACTCATATGGACTTTCCACCATGTTCAGTGCAATTCCATGTTTCTGCAAAAAAGGAGACATTATAGTCGTGTGAGTTTCAACTCTATTATTATTTTTTCATAAAAGTAAACAACTTGCGTATTTGGAATTTTGGATATCACGGCAAGTGTTTCACATTTTCTGGTGATGTTTGCCGATTTGTTTGAGTATGTTCTCCTCTTCGTCATCCTGTATAAGTAATGTTCTCTTATTTCCATGTAAGAGATTGTTTGGTATAAATAAATTCAATTAGTGGAATTTATTACAAATCCACATTGCCATACTTGCTATGCAAAATAATCACTTGTCTACATTTTTAATTCTATATACTTGGCTGTACTTTAGCCAAGTTCTACTGAGGCTGATAGAATTTGCAAACTAATTATAACAAGTTAGAAGTTTCAAGTGATTCTACATTTAATAAAAAATAAAACGGCAGCATAAGAATTCATTTGCAAACAAGTTGTTGCAATAAAATTCATCTCCAAATCAAATAAGTTGAATATTCATTTGTTCTAGTAAGTGTTATTTATTAAATTATGATTATATATGAATATGATAACCGACTGTGCTTGCCTTCTATTAGATGACCGGAAAAAATTCTCAAAAGTTATCATATTTAATCAAGCTCCCTTAGCATTGCAAATCTTTCTGGTTGTGCTATCTTTGAAGGTGAAATTCATTTCTTTGTTCTTGGATGTAGTTATTCAGTGGCCCTTGTGGCTATATAAATATCTTGCACCTTACAAAATTGTAGCTCTATTTTTTGGCTTTTGTCTTTTAGCCTATAGTGAACAGTGCTTAAGTTTGTAAATATTTTCCCCTCTTTCTTCCAGTGATGAGGGAGTTCACTGGGGAATAAAAAATGGCCTTTATCTTTCTAGAAGCACCATTGTGTATTTTAAGCATAATGATATGCAGTCTCTGCAAAACACGTTGGAGAAAATAACTGCTGAGAATAAACGTGCTAAACAATTGCGTCGCTACATCATTGTTGAAGCAATATACCAGGTGTTCTTTGCCACTTATGCAAAAAAAATCTTCTTTCTAGTTTTTCCTCATTCTTCACTTTTTAACTGCACCATTCTCTCTAGTCTCAGCATTAAAAAATTTCAATTTTCTTTTCCTATTTATTTTCCAATTTGTTATGTATTATAAATTGTTTGTTAGTACTGGTCCTAGTTTCATTTTGATGAGCTCATTTATGAAATGCAAATTGAACATAATAAAGTAATCTGTCATGTATAGGGACTAAGAACAGACTAAGAACAGAATTTTAGATGAGAAGAGACAGAATTGAGATGAGAAGTATAAAGAATTGAGATGAGAAGAGAGACAGAAACAAAATACGGATGAGCAATCAGAGAGAGAAAAGGAGATGAGAGACAGAGTTGTGAGAGAGGAGTTGTTGTATTATTGAATTCTTTACTACTGATATCAGTTACAATGCTCCCTATTTATACAGCATATCCTATATTCTCACAGCTTCTATTCTCTTATTATTAATATAACATTCCTCGCTCTTTGAGATCATTCTTGTCCTGAAGAATGAATATGAAAAAATAACCTATGAATTGAAGATCTTCTCTGCAAATATCTAGAAGCTAAGGTAGAAGTTGCACTTGAATGCTAGGATTTAATTGGCACATCCCTTTATCTTAACTGATTTCCCTTTGAATTGAACATGTGGGTGTGCTTGAAATGTTTTGCAAATATTCTTTACAACAATCACCCATCATACCTTCTCCCTTCAGTGACAAAAAATTAATTTCATTTTGTTTCTCTGCCATTTCTCATATTCATACTCTTTGAGAAATGCAATTTAGAGGAAAGCCACTCCAATTTGTAGCTACGAACCTCAAAATAGATCTTCTCATAATCCTTGATTACCATTGAACCATCTAATTTATGCCTTGAATTTGTGGATAATCTTAAGTAGCAAAAGTAATGCCCCAAAGTAAAACTTGGTCAGTTTTTAGCACATCATCAGGGATGGAAATTACATCTATCTATTAACCTTCTGCATTCATCAATTGAGGCCACATTTCATCTATCTTACCACCATTGAAAATCATCATGGGTTGTTGTTCTAGAATATCATGACCGAAAATCTTCAAGTCTGTATGAGTCTTAATATCCATATCTTGGCTGCAAGTATTGGCCTTAACATCTACCTATTTGTTGTAGGTCACTTCTTAATCCTGACAATAGTAGTAGAGAGTGGAACATGAACTTTCACTTTCTCCTCATCTAAGTTCAACATCTGTGCATCAGTTATTTCTTTATTGGAATCTGTTGTCACATTTTCCATATTTCTTTGAACTGAACCTTCCAATTTCCCCATTTTCTCTTGAGATGATGTTCTCAACTTCTGCCATCTTTTATCCCAACTCTCCTCTAATCTTTTAAATGCCCTATCAATAGCTTCACCAATGGCTTTTTCAAATTCCAGCAGCTTTTGTTCCCAATATTGGTCTTCCATAATAAAAAATAAGGGAAGAATACAATCTGTTAATGATTTCTCAAGATACCTCTCCACAAACTATTCAATTAGTAGTTAATACTCATACAACCTAAATGTTCCTGCCAAAATACGAGCTTCATATTTCTACTAAGACACCCTCAGTTAAAAGAAAAGAAACCAGAATGGAGTAGAAAAATGTTTCAAGAACTTCAAGAAAGAAAAGAATAAAGACCTGGTTCTTGGAAAAGAGATCAAGAAAGAAAAATTTTGAGGTAAAATCAAGAAAATAGAAATTGAGGGGAAAAGAGAAGGAAGAAGTAATGATTTTCAAGAAAGGAGAAAAAGAAAGGAGGAGGATAAAATAGACAGTTTAGAGAGAGAATTTCAAGAAAGAAGAAAAATAATTTCAAGATAGAGAGTTTAGAGAGAAAGAAGAGGAAAGAAGGAAGGAACAGAGGAAGAGGGAGAAGAACAAAACAAACCTGGTATGGAATTGATCTGCCATAGATGCAACTCCAAGGAAGCAGTTTCAATAGTTGCCCACTGATCTAACAGCTCTTAACAATTTGTCATATATAGGGACTAAGAACAGAATTTTAGATGAGAAGAGAAAGAATTGAGACGAGAAGTATAAAGAATCGGGATGAGAAGAGAGACAGAAACTGAATAGGGATGAGAGAATAGAGTGAAAAAGGAGATGAGAAACATAATTGTGAGAGAGAAGGAATTGTTGTACTATTGAATTCTTTACTACTGAAATCAGTTACACTGCTCCCTATTTATACAACATACCCTATATTCTCACCGCTCCTATTCTCTTATTATTATTATAACATAATCCAACCATGCTTCCAGCAAAGTGGGCATTTGGAGGGAGCAATCGTTCAATATTTTTATCTTTATTACTTGCAGCTTTGTATTGAAGGCTCCACGCTTTCATAGTTATGCCAAGCTATAGACTTTGATGTCAGCATAACATTGTGATGCCGCTATTAAATATTGCAACTTTTTTTTTTTTTCCCTAGCAGCAGCAAATTAGACAAATGAAAAAAAAGAACACAACTATTAGAACTAAAACATAACTAAACCCAATATCCAAATCCCTAAATTCCCAAATTCATCTATACCCTCTCTCCCCTACCCAAAATTATAATCCCAAGCACTTGTAATCTAGTATATAGAAGAAGGATATTTTTTAAATTCTCTCTCTGTCTCTCTCTTCAGTTATTTACCAACTGTTGTTGTAAATGGAAAATTTTTCCTATAGAAGATTCCTGCAGGAGGATATGCAATTTTTTTTCTCAAAATTTTTTATGGTCAAGTTTCTTTAGTTAAATATGTATAGTAGATTTATAACTAGTAGTTGCACATCCATGTTTATGTTCCAAGGCTCTTATCATTTGTATTGATAAATTTCAATTGATCGGTTAATTTTCTGGTTTAGATTTAAATAAGGTGTTTGAGGTCAAGAAGTTGAATTATAATTTATTAGGAGTAAGAAAAAGACAACTTAGTAGCTTGTTTTGTGGTGATTGGTAGGTTGGATACTGTAGCAAGTAGCAGTTTTTGAAGAAAGGATGTAATAGTAACTAACTGGGATGTTTTTGTTGATATCTATCAAATAATCCTAGAAAGCAAATTTCATAAGAACTATACTTATTTGGCATAATAAATTAGCTCATCTAGTTCATCCCCCTGTGGGAAGCCCAAGGAGGGGCGGGGTATGGGGAGTCAAGAATCTATTTTTTCGTTCTGCTTCTATTGTTTAAATTCAAAAGACTTGATTACTGATGCAATATGGTTTTTTGAAAAAAAAATGTTTCTGTAAACATGTTGCTTGAGTAATCCTATCTAGTTCATTCCCCATGGGATGCCTTTTGGGTGGGGAGCTAAGGCATGTTGAGTGTCAATGAATCTAATTTTTCCTGTCTTTATTGTTTAAATTCAATAGACTTGATTGCTGATCCAAATTTTCCTTTCTTTCCCTTTTTTTTTTTTTTTTCTAGAAAAGAGTTTCTTTAAACATGTTGCCTGAATAATAGTTGTGGATTTTTAGTCATATGCATGCTGTGGGACTGAATGCCATTATATGCCTTCGGTTTTTTTTAACGCCTCCTTTTCTTGTTGAAGAGGAAACTCACTTGAGATCTGTTGTTTTGATATTGAAATCTTCAGAATTCTGGCCAAATAGCACCATTAAATGAGATTATCAGATTGAAGGAGAAATATCGCTTCCGTGTTTTGTTGGATGAGAGCAACTCTTTTGGAGTGCTTGGTGGATCTGGAAAAGGTCTAACTGAATACTGTGGTGTTCCAGTATGTCTTTAAAAACACTATACATTCTTGTTATTAGTATAAACTCTGTAATTTATAATTTATGAGGGTGAGACTGAGAACTTGCAGGTTGAGAAGATAGATATTATAACTGCAGCTATGGGACATGCATTAGCCACTGAAGGAGGATTCTGCA
Source organism: Cnidoscolus chayamansa (assembly GCA_948266635.1). Lineage (NCBI taxonomy): Eukaryota > Viridiplantae > Streptophyta > Magnoliopsida > Malpighiales > Euphorbiaceae > Cnidoscolus > Cnidoscolus chayamansa. Next base: position 6,968 of record CAOGCB010304197.1, read on the forward strand.
CTGGAAGTGCAAGAGTTATTGATCACCAAGTAAGAGAACAAATGCCTAAAAATGGAACCATTTTGTTGAAAATTGGATTTAATTAGCATTATAAATTTTCTCCTGTTTTTAAATGCTTACGCATAGTGTTTGCTAATCTTTTGCAGCGACTGAGCAGCTCTGGATATGTCTTTTCAGCTTCTTTGCCTCCATATCTTGCTAGTGCTGCAATTACTGCTATCGATATCCTGGAGGCTAATCCTGCTTTAGTAGCCAAGCTGAAAGAAAACATTGCTACATTGTGGAAAGGTTGGTGCTGATTTCGTTACCATCTTTATCACTTCTTCATTTTCATTTTCCTTTTCTTTTTCACCTAGCCTATGGAATGATACCAGCTTTTTGCAAACACTGATCTGGCACTATTTCTATATTTTGCTGTGGACAGAAGCTGCTGATGATTTCTATTAGTTAAATTCGCTATTCTCCTTCTAGACTTTGCAGTGAAAGTATGTGCTTGGAAACAAGTTCATAAAATTTAGCTGTACAAGTTAATGTAACATATCAGTTATTGACACTTGAGCAAGAATTTTACAAAATTTCATCTCACAATTTTTTGAACGTTCTAACCCATATAGCTGTGGATCAGGCTCGTTTTGAGTCAAGTTGATATACAGAAAACAAGATCAAAGTACTGGTACTAATGCATGCATTCACACACATGCATTTATATGCATGTAGTGTGAAAGAACAATTACACATCTAAGCTGGACACTGGGTGTTTGGTTCTGTTTCAGTTCTAGCTAAGAACCGGCATAAACCAACCTTCGATTCTTTGAGATTTAGGAAGAGACTTGGAAACAAGCTTAAATCACAGTGTCTGTTCAGTTCTAAGTAATTTAAGTAATATTCCAGTTTGGTTTTGCCTCTGTTTTTGGTTCTATTTTGAGTTTTTTTTTTCAATTTGAATTTGTATCTTGTTTTTTACATATAAAATGTTAAAACTCTTTTTGTCATTTTAAAATAGTATACAATTTTAAATTTCTAACATTAAAACAATATAAAAATAATAATACTTATATTAAAAAGACTAATATTAATATAAAAAATTATATTTATATAATTCTTGGTAAATAATATTGTCTTCTATATATTTATTAATTATATAGCTTTTAATTAAAAATTACCTGTATAATTAACATTTATAAGTATATTATATGGCTAATATGTGATTCAGTCATATAATTAAGGAATATAAGGTAATTCAATGCATTTATGACTGAAATTGTTTAAAATAATGGATAAATAAAAGACAATATTAATTATATACACTTATACTTAATTATAAATTATGTTATATATCTATATACAATTTTAATTACATATAAATGTAGATACAGCATTCATGAAACTATAAAATATATCTAAAACATATTTATATAATTGGTTATTCATTTTGGTTCTAGGACAGTTCTTGTATGATTTAGATTCAGTTCTTGATGAACTAGAACCATACCAAAATAGTAAATATAAGTTCATTTTGGTACAGTTTGATTCTTACAGTAACAGTTCTTTTTTGGTTCCTTTATGGTACTGTTCTTTTCAGTTTAAGAACCCTGAGAACCATGCACAACCACAAGAATGGCTATTTCTCGATTAAGGGCTTAAAAGGAATGGTTGATGTAGGTCATCATGACTTGAATATTGTTTTTTTTTTTTTTTAAAAGGAATACTAGAAGAAAGATGGGAACTTAAAATTATTGAATTTTCATACTATGCATTTAAAGTGGAAGAGAATTCAAGCTAGTGAAAAGAAGGATTTGGAGATTGGAACAATTTCACCCTGTATCTTTTTAGGTGAACCTTTTACTATAAATTGTGTGGGGAATAGCTATGTGAAAGGCATTGACCTGTTGACTCACCTTGTAAAAATTGAGATATCTTCTCATGCAAAAAGAATAAAATAAAATAAAAACATGCTATTGGTTCTTCCATAGTTATTAAAGGTGGACGAGGTGCTAGGCACTAGCGGTGAACTTGTGGTATATTCTTAATATTTCTTCCCCAAATGTTATATTATCTACAAATCTCACCAATGATGCAACTATGCAAGTGATCTTACCATGATCTCAAGGACACTTAACCAAATTAAAGCAATTTATAGATTTAAAAAAAGAAAGACAAGAGTTGATGTTGATTTAGATAAGCACAGAGCACCTCTATAAAAGGGGGGAGAGGACACTGCTTTAGGATTTTCCTAGTCTTGTAACAAAAGGGCATAAATGGAGAAGAAAAATAAAGGGCTGAAGGTAAAAATTTTCCCTTCTTATTCCATAAACACATATGTCTATTTATACGTACGAAGAGAATAATTTGGAATGTGTACAACTAAGGGAATTTCACTTGGATTTGTTGTGCATCGGTTTTAGTTCCTGCCTTTGCATTGTTATGTTATTCATGCACATTGGTCATCTCCCCTAAAGATTGAGATGAGAATTGGGAAATGCAGACAATCCCAGCTTGGATATTAATGAATTGAGAGTTGAAGTGGTCAGGGTCTTGGTGAAGATGTCTGCTAGTTGAGCTTTGGAGGGAATGTGTTGGGGCTTGATGAAGCCATATAAAAATTGATTATGGACAATGTGACAGTCAATGTGTTTGGTTCCTCATTAGAAGTGATATGAATGGCAGCATTTTTATCACAATGGAGGGGAATGGGTTTGGTAATAGGGAGGTGGAATGAATTGAGATAGGAGATCCATTTAAGTTTGATATTCGGCTTCAGCGAAGGACTTGCTAACTGTGTTCTGCTATTTTGATTCCCTGGAGATAAGGGAACGTACAAGGAATATACAATAGCCGATAGTTGATTTACGGGTGATTGCACAGGTGGCCCAATCAGAATCACAGTATGCAGTGAGGTGCATAGGGTTGGAAGCGGGGAAGAAAAGATCAGTGTGTGGACAACTTTTGAGGTATTTGAGAATGTGGAGAGCTGCATCCTAGTGTATTTATTGTGGAGAGTTGCATCCTAGTGTATTTATTGTGGAGATTGCATATACTGGCTTAATTGTTGAACAAAGAAGGATATGTCAGGGCATGTGAGA
>CAOGCB010304550.1:0-21949 GCA_948266635.1 Cnidoscolus chayamansa
GCTGTAGAGTCTTTTGAACCCTCAAGGTCAAGGCGGCGACGAGTGAAGAGTGTTATACTGATGGGGCAAAGTCCACTGTGGGTGTGCTCATGCAAATGCTTATCCAGTGGCCAAAGAGTAAGGACTATATCTATATGAATGCTGTGCCTCTTCAAACCCGCCCTTTCCAGTCCATTTGAAACGCTTATCAATTACTGTTACGACTTGTCACTGTCTTAATAGATTCCCAAACCCAAAATCCTTTCTCTCTGTGAAACCCACCGACCCAACGCTTAATCTATCTCTCGCTCTCTTTTTTCATGGAATTCGAAGAAGAGCAAGACCCAGTGGCCCTCTTCATGTCTCTCGATGATTGGCAAGACTCCTCTTCTCAATCCTCTACGGAAACATACATGGTCGGCTTCGTTATCGCTAATATAGTGGGTATCCGCTACTACTCTGGAACGATCACTGGACGCGAATTGGTAGGCTTGGTCCGTGAACCCCTAAATGTTTATGATCAGAACGCTATCAAAGTCCTCAATACAAGATCGCTTCAGGTGGGCCACATTGAAAGGTCAGTTGCTGCTGTACTGTCTCCATTAATTGACTCTCACAAAATCACTGTTGAAGGTGTTGTTGCAAATTCGCGTAGTAGTGGTAACAAATTTAGAATTCCTTGTCAAATTCATATTTTTGCAAGATTTGAGGATTTTGATGTTGTAAAGTCATCCATTTTCCGTGGTGGGTTGGTTTTGATTTCGGAAACGGATGCGAGTTTTGCGTTATCAGAGGCTATGGTGGTTAAAGAGAAGTGCAAAAAAAGCGAGTTTAAAAGTGTGGACGAAATATTTAAGCTAGTAGATGATAATGTGAATAAGAAAGAGAAAATTGGGACTTTGGAGCCCCCCAAGCAAGTGATTAAGTCTGAGCTCTTTGTTCACCAGAAGGAGGGATTATGGTGGCTTATGTATAGAGAGAATTCTGGCGAATTACCACCCTTTTGGGAGGAGAATGATGGGAAATATGTAAATGTTTTGACCAATTATCATACAGATACGAGGCCAGAACCGTTGCGAGGCGGGATTCTTGCTGATGACATGGGATTGGGCAAGACTTTAACTTTGCTCTCTTTGATTGCTTTTGATAGAGCTGATACTAGTGCAATCCTTGATAAAGAAAATGTTCAAGAACGAATACCTGAGGTGGATGAGGGATCCACTCTTTTTAGCAATAAGAAGGGTAAGAGGGGCAGTGTGAGTGCCAATGGGAAAAAGCGTAAAACTGAAGGCACCCTTTTGGATATCACTGTAAAAGGGAAGTCTGTGGGTGTAACTGATAAGTCTTCAAGTACTTTGGGTGCAAAGACGACTTTAATTGTATGCCCTCCTGCTGTATTTTCATCATGGATAACTCAGCTAGAAGAGCATACGCAGCATGGATCATTTAAGGTATACTTGTATTATGGTGAAAGGACCAAAGAAGCTGAGGAGCTGAAGAAACAAGATATAGTGTTGACAACATATAGCACTTTGGCTAGTGAAGACTCTTGGGAAGCCTCCCCTGTGAAGATGATTGACTGGTGGAGAGTCATTTTGGATGAAGCACATGTCATTAAGAATGCAAATGCACAACAAAGTCGAGCAGTTACTAGTTTGAAGGCTAAGCGGAGATGGCTTGTTACAGGAACACCCATACAGAATGGATCCTTTGATTTGTTTTCATTGATGGCATTTTTGCGATTTGAGCCATTTTCCATCAAGACCTATTGGCAAAGCCTGGTACAAAGACCACTTGCTCAGGGGGATAAGAAGGGGCTCTCACGGCTTCAGGTAGTATCATATTGCTGATTTTTCTGTATTGCTGATTTTCCCCCTTTTTCCTGGAAATATTAGGTTTTAATGCACATTATGAATGTTGTTGGCTTCGAGATTCTTTCTTCTATATAGCTGAGTGGATTATTGTTCGAGTAATTTTCTGCACTCCTTAGCCAAATGAAGTACATAGACATTTTCATGTTTGTTTAGCTGTAGTATGTAAAGACTTGTTTGTTTAGAGCACAGTACCATGTACGGTTACCTGATTTGTTCTGTATCTTATGTTACTCTACCATTCCTTTAGATTATTTTTTCTTTTTGCTAGTCTGATTAGTAGGCAAACCCAAAAGACACCAGGCAAGTGCAACTCAATTGGAAAACATAGTAAAAAAAATCTAGGTTTCACCATCTTTTTTGTATGCTTAGACATACTTGCCTGAAAGTGTTTATAGCATTTTATGATGTCCAAATTGTCCCTTTCTTTTTTCTTCTGTTTCTTTAGCTGAAAGTTGACAATGGGGTTAACTTGGAGAAAATTTTTAATATTATAAAGATATTAACATAAAAGGAAGATAATCCATGTAGCTGGCCTTAACTTGATGGTGATCAAGGTTCATTTTCAGTAAAGCTGACAATGTGGTTAACTTGGAGAAATTTTTAATATTATAAAAATATTAACAGAAAAGGCAAATAATCCATATAGCTGACCTTAACTAGATGGTGATCAAGGTTCAGTTTCAGTGGGTGGAGTTCTAAATACCTTAATATTTTGAAAGCACTGGAGGTCATTATCTGAATTTCTATTGGAAAAAAGGGTATGTTAGAGAATATGAAACACAAACCATGAAATAAACTTGGTTCCTAAAGGAATTTACTTAATATGAGGAATTATTCATTGTTCAAAAATGAAGTATTGGATATGTATTTTTTGCTGAATATAGTTATTCAATTTTAATTTCTTTCTTTCCTTTGCATAAAGTTTTTATGTTTTGGCCATACTGATGCTAGCTCTATCAGTGTGTTATGGCCATAGTTATTAAGGCGAGAGGTGACACTAAAGCGACGGGGTACCCTATTGCCTTTGGCGAGAAGCGAGAAGCAAGGTGAGGACCGTTTTAAAGTGAGGCGCCATATATATAGTCAACTACATAGATATTTATACAAATATCATATTATTACCTTTCTAATTAGTTAATATAATTATATAATATATATATCTTTTATTAGTTAGCATAATTATAGGCATATATGTGTATATACACTGTTGTTAGAATCGTACGATTCACCATATCAAATTGTTAGCTTTCTTATACGAATCGATGAGTGAATCGTAAATTGTCAAGAATCGAACAAGAAGCGTATGAATCGAAAGTGAATCGTGTGAATCTTAATTAATCGATTGATTCATTGATTCACAAAGGGAAAGGGCCTTGAATGACAAAATTAGAAAAAAAAGGAGAAAATACGGAAAACTCAAGAAAATGACAACAAACTAATGAAAGAAGAATGGTCAAGTGACCCAAGATACTAAGATAGTTATAATTATTTTTGTTTCATAACTTTAATTTACTAGTTTGACACATTGAATTTGACCACAGCAACAAAGTTACTAGGTTTGTTTTGATTTCATGTTTAGCATGTGATTTAGAATATATATGCACATAATATTAAATGTTTATCAACTTTTAATACAACTTATATATATATATATATACACACACTTTAAAATTACCGAATCTTATGATTCGATCCGATTTCCGATTCTCAATTCAAAAAATCCCGATTCTCAATCCAAAAAATTAAGATTTTGATTATCAATTTGATTCCCGATTTGACAATTATATATATATATATATATTTCCCTTCCTAATTAGTTAATTTAATTATAATGATATATCTCTAATTAGTCCGCATAATTATTTGATATATATTTTTTATTAGTTAGCAACTTATCATAATTATAGGGATATTTTCCCTAATTAATTAACATAATTATAATGATATTTTCTCTAACTAGCACCTAAATTTTTCCTTAACTAGTGCCTAAAATTTGGTTTTCTAACCAGCTGCTTTGAAAGGAAACTTTGATTAGTGTTTGGTGTTCAAAAAGCAAAAAAAAAAAAAGAAGAGAATTTGCGCTTGATTTGCAAGAGGTGACACCGTGCCTCGTCTCTCGCCTTGAGCTAGGCGAGGCAAGGCGCTTGCCTCTTGCAAGATGACTCGCCTCGCCTGGCTCCTTTTGGCACCTTTAATAACATTGGTTGTGGCAAAAAAGTAATAGGTTGCAGCTTGCATTACAGTGATATGTTATTTTTGTAAAAAGAAAAGAAAAATTCACAATATGATTAATATATTACATAGGAGCTTGCTTCTTGTGTAAATAAATGCTGTTTGGTATTTTCTAGAGCTGCAGCATCTGTTTTTATTTCAACTAATATGCTGAAAATAAATAAGTAAAATGCTAAGATTGACTAATGTGATACTATAAGAATATGTGAGAAGGAAGAGATATAACTCAGTTGTCAATTTTGAATTTGATGATATATTTGTTGAGAATATAAATCTTACATCGGTTTGGTATGAAAAATATATTTTAGTTATAAAGTCTTGGCAATTCTCCCCTCACAAGCTAGCTTTTGGTGGTAAGTTAGGCTCAGGCTTACTTTCTTAACATATTATCAAAGCCTCCCATTTGATGTTGGGCCTCCCATTTGTTTTTGGGCTAGGTGTAATGAGCCTCTTGTTTGTGTTGGGCTTAGGTGTAATGGCCTCCCGTTTGTGTTTCATGCTCCAGTTGATTTGGGCGTGAGGAGTTTTGAAAATATAAATCTCACATCGGTTGGATAGGAAAAATATATGTTAGTTATAAAGTCTTGGCAATCCTCCCCTCATAAGCTAACTTTTGGGGGTGAGTTAGGCTCAAGCCTACTTTCTTAACATATCCATTTGAAGCTAAGCCAATCCTGGAGAGAAAAGATCTACTTATTCCAAAAAATTTTGGGGATCAGTTCTTTTGGTCATCCCTTTTAGCTCTTGCAAGCATGCTTTTGAACACCCAGGGGTTAGAATTTACTATAGTGATGTCTATGCCAGTAACTTGGTTTCTAAGTATCAGAGACAACATGATGGAATATTTCTGCTTCAACATAAGGTGACTGAACTAAAATTCTATGGAGCAGTTTCAGACAAAAAGATAATTTTTTACTATTGTTTTTGGGGTTTGAGGTTTGAGTAGCTTCACTCTTCTCTTTAGCCACTGGACTAGAAATTTTCAGAACCACACGGAACACTTAATGAGTTATTTTCAATCATTCTTGGACCACTTCCATCCCTTTTTTTTCCTCAACAATGACATGCAAGTAGGTATCAGGTACTGTCAGAAGATGTAGTAGGTCCATGCTTTCTAAATGAATTCGTTGCTCATTTCTATGACAGCAATGCTTTTTAATTAACTTCTTTTATTTTCTTTTCTTTTTATTTTTATTTTTTATTTTTTTAATTTTTATGTTAGTGTTAAGCTACAATTTGTTGTAACTTCATATGATTTTAGGTTTTAATGGCAACAATTTCTTTGCGGAGAACAAAAGACAAGGCCTTAATTGGATTGCCGTCTAAAACTGTGGAGACATACTACATTGAACTTTCTGGAGAAGAACGTGAATTGTATGACCAGATGGAAGGGGAAGCCAAGGGTGTTATCCAAGGTTTTATTAATGCTGGTAGTGTAACGACCAACTATTCAACTGTACTCTGCATAATTTTACGACTTCGGCAGATATGTAATAATCTGGCATTGTGCCCTTCAGATCTGAAGTCATTGCTCCCTTCCAACAATATTGAAGGTATTGCGAACTTTATTTTTACTGACATTCTTTTGTTTCAGTTATTGGAAATTATTTGCTTAGTTCTTATTTGCTTAAATTCTCTTATAATGTGTCTGTTATTAGCTGGAAAGTAAATAATTTTCAAGATTTACTTTGTGGAATTTTGGCTGAGAAACTATAAAATTGAGCTATGTTAAGTTAATTTCTTTGGGCTTTAAGCAACATTTGGTTTGCTCTAGAGTTGCAAAAGGGTTGAAATTAGGTGACTATGGCATCTATTCTTAAACATAATTTTGCGGAGGATAATTGAATTTTCTTTAGTTATTCGAAAATGAAATTGGAAAATGAACTGACCATTTCAGTTCCCATTTCATATCCAAAGTGAGAAAAAAAAAAACTTAAATATAGTTTCTGAAGCATTGACAATGCGCTTCTCATATATAGTTGGCCTTTTTTTTCCCCTTAAACTGCTTGTTTTAATGGATGCCAACAACATTTTCCTAAATAATCAAACTGCTACAGTATTGAATTTTGGAAGAGACTTTTCAGGTTATTACAATTTGAATGTCGATAATAGTTGGGGACAAAGAGGTACCTAAGCTTTATCTTGTTTGTAACCAACAGTGAGTTTTTGTTTACAATTGATCTGTGATGACATGTTTATAATTATTACTGCAGATATAGGAGACTTTGAAGAATGTCCTTATAATCTTTCTCCTTTTTAGCCAAATTCAGCTTTAGGAACTAGTGGTTTAGTCCTCATTAGTATTGGTTTAGTATTTTTCTTATTTTGGAATTTATAATGCTGGTGGTGAAAGTGTTTAAAGTGCAAAACTATTATTTTTCGAGTGACTGGACCAGAGGAGACTGGGCCCAGCTGGTCATGTGGGCTGCTAGAGTTGTACTCTTCCACCAATCCTTGTAGGTGTTTCCTCCTACTACAGGCGATTGGAGGATTGTCCTGAATATTGCTTCCATTAATGTGGATTTATCAGAAAATGTGTCATGGATCAGCCTATAAATGATAAAATTACCATAATATGTGAAAATTTCTAAGTACTTCTATATCTGGTGTTCGATGGATCCTTGTACACGTGTGGGCTAAGAACTGCTTTAAATTGTAATAAAATGTACTGTGGTAACACAAGTCTATTTTCCTAACTGGCTTTTCTATTAACATGTGGATGTGATTATATGCATTATGGTTGAGGATTATATGCAATATGATTATAGTTTTGCTATCGCTAACCATTCAGAAATTGATTCGTAACAGATGTATCTAGTAACCCTAAGTTGCTTGAAAAAGTGGTTGCTGTGCTACAAGATGGTGAAGATTTTGACTGCCCCATCTGCATTTGTCCACCAACTGATGCTGTTATTACACGCTGTGCTCACATATTTTGCCGAGCATGCATCTTGAAAACCCTGCAGCGTGTGAAGCCCTGTTGTCCACTTTGCCGTCGTTCTCTGGCTGTGTGTGACCTGTTCTCAGCCCCTCCTGAATCTCCCCAGATTGAGATGTCTTCTTCAAGGTCAACTGAATCTTCCAAGGTCTCTGCGCTCTTAAAAATCCTCATAGAAGTGAGAGCTAGAGATCCAACTGCAAAATCAGTGATTTTTTCTCAATTCCAGAAGATGTTGGTATTACTTGAGGAGCCACTAAAAGCAGCAGGCTTCAAGATCTTACGGTTAGATGGATCAATGAATGCAAAAAGGAGGGCTCAAGTAATAAAAGAATTTGGAGTGCCTGGACCTGATGGACCCAATATTCTGCTTGCAAGTCTTAAGGCTTCAGGAGCTGGTATAAACCTAGCAGCTGCTTCTAAAGTCTATTTGTTGGAGCCATGGTGGAACCCAGCAGTTGAGGAACAGGCTATGGACCGTGTCCACAGAATTGGACAGAAGCAGGATGTGACAATTGTGAGGTTAATTGCTCGAAACAGCATTGAGGAGAGGATACTAGAGATGCAGGAAAGGAAGAAAAAGCTGGCAAAGGAAGCTTTTGGAAGGCGGGGAGGGAAAGCGCATGAGGTTAGAATAGATGATCTTCGTGCACTGATGTCCTTGTAATTTAACTGTTTATTTTGTTGATATCTATCTGTATGGTTTGAATTCTAAATCTTTACCATACAAGAATGTGAATGTTAATGGTTCTATGAAAACTTCAATGCCTATATTTAGTGCATGTCTAATTCTTATGGTTATACTTTTGGGCTTCCTGGCTTGAATATCGCAATCCATCTAGTGCTTTTAATGGATTAATTATTGCATTCACAAGGCAAGAGTTGTCACTTGTCCTTTTAACTTTGAAGTCTTGTGCTAGCAGAGCATGTTGATATCTATCAAATTTAGATATACCCATCCTATCCCATGACAACCGGTGGATTTGTAAAGAATCATCTGGCCTACAACCCCATCAGAATGAATTCATTATCCATTGTTGACATAGATTTTTGTCGTTAAGTTATTTTAGTACCGATTATATATCTCTAATTATGCGGTAGTTTTCTTATTATTTAACAATTTTAACTACAAATATTTTAATTAGTTAAAGAAAATTATAAAGGCATAGTAATGATTTTACCAAAAGAATCACAAAGGTTTAGTCCTACAGTTTCTAAAGATTAAAAAAAAGTACTCTACTCTGTCTCTAAATATAATTTAAAAAGTAAATGTTAACAGAAGCACAACATCAACACTTTAAGCCCCTCCATTAGAAATTCAATAAATTTCCTCCACATCCTCCAACCTGCCCAGCAAATTCATCATTTTTTTTAATCCAAAATTGGTCAAACTATTAACAAGAAAAACACACATTAGCTTTTTTTTAAAAAAAAAAATTACTATTTAATCATCTGATTTAATAAAATTAACTACTTAGTTCATATATTTTTAAAATATATTAAATATTATGTATTTTCGATAATGAGTCCATATCTTTTCAAAATGTTAACTATTTAGTAATTCCATTCATTTAAACCACTGGTAAAGTATAAAATGATCGAAATATCTTTGTATTATGCTGGTATTTGTAATTTTAATTCACAATTATTTAATTATGTAATTTCAAAATCACAACTATTTAATCTCTATAATTTCATAATCACAAATGTTTAGTTCCTATAATTTTAAAATCACGACAATTTAGTCCTTATAATTTCAAAATAATAACTATTTAGTCTTTAAAATTAACGGAATAAATTAAGTAATTAATGATATGAAAAGGCAAAAAGTATTTAATGTATTTTTGAAAATCTAGAAATTAAGTAGTTAGTTTTACTCAACTATAGGGACTAAATAGTAATTCTCTCTTTTCAAAAAAAAAAAAAAAAAAAAAACAATGCTACTCAAGCTCTACTCCTCTATTACTAGTGCTACAACAATCATTACTATCCTGATTACAAGTGTCTCAGAGTAAGTGATTTCAGTGTCCAGAAACTCTTATAACCATGCAGCTTTAGTCCTTTCCTGAAAACTAAATAAGCCTTTATAAGAATGGTGGTGCAAAAATCGACCAACCAAGGAGATGATTATGTGCTTAGGGAGACGAAGTTGCTAGTGAAAGTTAGAAAGGATAAGAGAACACACAAAGATGAATTATGTACAATAAGCAACAAAGATACAATTCACTTAGGCAACTTTTTTTTCAAGGATCTAGTCCTTGCTCTAGAAAGCTATAGCAAGTTATGAGATGATGCCTATGAAGTTGGGAACTTAATTATCCCAAATGTTATTTAGATGGTTGACTATGATGTTGTTATGTGAGATCTAGAATAATGATTATGAACATGTAACATTAGGCTTGTTAAAGTTCTAGTGACCTTCGGGTGGTTAGTATCCTAAAGTTAGTGGCAGTTTGAAAACTTAGTTATCACATTCTACTTCTCGCTTCAAGACAATTGAGATCGTAGTCGGAGCTCTCCTTGACTCATTCCTATTAGTGTCATCCAAATCATGGGTGGTAAGCTTTAAAGAAAGTTACATGAAAGGCTAAATGACACTCCAAATGCGCAAGCAGTTTGAGTCGCTAGCCTGTTTCCCAATCCTCTTCTCAATGGGGAAATATTCCTTATATCTATGAAGTAACCCTTTGCGAATGATTTGAGGAATGAGCTTCACAAGTACCATGTCTCCCTCCTCAAACTCCATGTGTCTCCTCTTAAAGTCGACCCCCTTTTTTATTTTCTTTGTAGCTTTTGCTAAGGATGCTCAATCAGCTCACCCCTCTCCCCCACTCCTTAGCAAATTTGAAGGCTCTGGGACTTTTCCCTTTATATAAGGCACTACCAAATCATAGGGAGTGTGCGATTGCTGCCTTATTGCAAGCTCAAAAGGGCTTGCCCCTATTGACTCGCTTTTTTGAAGGTTGTGTGAAAACAGGGGCACATCTAGTAACTCGACCTAGTTTTACTAGTTTGCCCTTACAAAGTGTCTCAAATAAATCTCCAAGAGAGCATTGATGTGCTCGGTTTGCCTGTCTATCTTAAGATGAAAGCTTGTGAAAAAGTTCAACTCAGTTCCTATTAGCTTGAAGAACCATGTCCATAACTTTCCCATAAATCGGGTATCTTGATCCCTCATAATAGACAAGACAATGCCTAATACTTGGCTACTGAAGACTAATTGTTGACTCTATAAAGAGAAAACTGATTTTGATAATCACAAAACTAAATGAAAATGTGTTGACAAATTATTTGAGTGTTTCAGAGTAAATAGATAACTAGAATTAAATAAGAAGACAAAATGGATAACAAGAAGATCAAGGCAAAAACATATGAAGAACAAGTCGACTTAGGCATAAACATGGAAAAGAAGAAAATTTTGATTTGCCAAAGAAACTGTCTCATGCATAAAAAGATTTCAAAATAAATTTTCAAAACACATTTTTGAAATCAAGTAAAATTCTTCTTTTGAACAAAATTATCTAAACTAATTTTGCAACTACATGTTTCTGAAAAGCTGTTTAAAATGAAATTAGCCAAACTAGTTTTCAAAATTAGCACACTACTTTTAAAATTAGCCAAGTTACTTTTAAAATTAGCTAAAATAATTTTGAAATTAGCTAAGCTACTTTTAGAGTCAACATTTTTAGCTAAGCTAATTTTGAGCAAGGACTAACAGAAGCCTGACATAGTACGGTCTGTACAGTCTGCACAGTAGTCTGGCAAACTCCAATGGCTAGAAAACTAGCCGTTTTGTTGTCCTCTAGTGCTAGAAACACGAGAATAATTTTTCACCTATAAATACCAGCATTTACACTAAGTTTTAGCTAATGAATGTAAGACATCATTGAGCAATCTTTAAGCAAAAATTTCAATAATTTTTATAGCATTCATTCAAAAGCTTCATTGGCAAATCTTCTCTCTCTTCTCATAGCTTTCAGTTGTAATTTATTGAAAAAGAGAGTGATTCAATTCTATATTTTAAATTTCAATAAAAAAATTTATTCAAGTGAGGGTACATCACTTGGAAGAGGTTATTAAGCACCTTTGAAGGTTAAAGAAGTTTGAAGGGGATCAAACTTGTAAAAGGTTTTCTAAGCACCTGTGAAGCTTGGAAGAGGTTGTCTAAGCACCTGTAAAGCTTGGAAGAACTGTAGAGGTTTTATTTCTTACTTGGGAAAAGAGATAGATAGTGGAACTCTCAAGGAGAAGCTTGAGAAGAGTGGACGTAGGCCGGAGTTAGCTGAACCACTATAAACTCCTGAATTTGAATTTTCTTAACCTTACTCTCCTTTGATTGATTGTTTATTAATTCTGCTAAAATCATTGGAATGAGATTTATTGAAGTTTGATTGATTATTTTTTAGATTAGATTGAAACATATTTGAAATTAGCAAACCAGAATACTTAGCTAATTCTAACATGAACAGTCACGTGAACAATAATTCTGCATATAGGCAAAATTTTAGCTAAGCTAATTTCAGAGTGAACAGTAGTGTGAATAGTCACATGAACAGTAACTCTAGATATAGGTAAAATTTTAGCTAAGCTAGTTTCAAAGTGAACAGTAGCGTGAACAATAACTTTTATAGGCAAAAAATAAGCTAGCTAGTTTTGTACTCTACAAACTCAAGATAATCAACTTCTCACACATTGATCTAATTAGATAGCACTCTAGAAGTATTCAGCCACAATTTTTCAAGAGAGTTTAGAGCAAGAACTTGAAAAATTGATTGAATTGAAAAAGTGACCAATTCACCCCCTCTTAGTCATTTGTACTTGGGACAACAATAGCTGAGCAACATCCCCTACCTCAAATTTAATTGGCACACCAACAAACACACCATACTTGTTGAAGTAGTCCATGCTTATCATAATGTTGGAATACCCTTGTACGTTTGGAAACCTATTGATAAAATTTATAGAAACACTCTTCTAAGGCTTCTCCAAGATAGAAAGAGGTTTTAGTAGCCTTGCTAACCTAGCTCCTTCAATTTTGTCTTGCCGGCACACAAGATATGTCTTGATGAACGACTCCATGTCATCCAACATATAAGGCAAATAAAAGAACGGTTCGACTAGTGCCATAGTCCTCCTTACTCTAAGGATACTTGTATATATGGTATCATGACACTCTTGTAGGACTTACTTCCTCAAGCATCCCCACCAAGGAACATATACACTACCCTGTTTGGTCTAAATTAGTTTGTCATCCAGCTAGAACCTTTGAGTCTTCCCCTAGCTAGCCAGTCTTCTAGCTACTTGGCTTATGGATCATTAGACATTCCTTCCTTCATACGATCTAGTAAGGACAAATGTTGTAACATCCTGAAAATGCTTAATACTGAGATAGACTAGAATGTGTACACTAGATATAAGATATGCTATGTGATAAATGGAATTTTAAATATGTGACATTATATTTGATTGATTTTATGAAATATGATTTAAAGTAAGATGAAAAGTTGACTAAACTCTAACTAGAAGACATGTGAACCAAAACCCTAAAAAACCTTTGATTATGGAAGACATAAGTTAAAAGCAAAAGAAGGGCTCAGACATGAACCATGTTGCATTATGTATCTCGATTATAGAATGCGAATGGACTTGTATACCTTGGTTGTGAACATGTCTTAGCTATAAGGATGAAAATGTGACAATTTTTGTGGGGAAGATTCGGTCATGGACCTTACTTGATGATGAATCTCGGTCATGAAGGTGTGTCTTGATTGTGGAAGATAAACAAGGGAGCTTGAATGATTTGGCTACAAGGATGGCGAGATAGGCAAAAGAAGGGAAATATGTGTATCTCGACCAAGATATGGAGGATGAGATAAATTTAGAAACTAGGTCATGGATGGTTCGGTCACGATGAGGATGAGATAAGGAGATGTGTGCCATGATTATAAGACATGGAACATGGCTCAATGTTGGACATTGGCGAGAGATGGAGGAACAGAAAGCTATGTCTCAACTTGATCATGACAAGAAAGAAAGGAGGAGGAAATATGTGTCACAGTTTGATCTAGGCGAGAGATGTAAGGATTATCACAGTTCAGTTCGATGAAGAATGAGAAAAGAATGGCCAATTCTTACACCATTTGACCATTTATGACTGACGGTCAAGATTTGTAAGAAAAGATGGTGGGCTGATCAAGCATAGGTTGGTCATGGATGGGTTATCTCGGCTAAGAAGGAAGGAAGGTGAGATATGGAGAGTGACATCTTATGAAAGGCTTAATTTTGTTGCTTAATAAGTATGCTGAAACAAGGAAGAGGCGGTTGAATGAGTTTTAAGTGAAGTTTTAGTGAAATTTAAATATGGACATTAAATATAAACCATAGATTAAGAGGTGTCGATTTATCTTAGCCCTCCATCTATCACAAAAGAGAAGATTAGTGGCAATACCACTTAATGTAAGAGTTCTACTTGTCCTAAGCAAGTGATTAATTAATAAGAATAAGAGATAAAAGGGCTTAAGCTTTTATTACCTTCTGTTTTGGCGAGAGAAAAGCTAATAGATTTTCTCTGTGTGTTCTATCCCAATTTCTCAAACTTGAAGTATCACTTATCTTTAGATTAAGTTACTGGAAGATTAAACTCAAGTTCAAAGGAAGCTTTGGAAGATTGGAAGGAAGCTGTGTAGAGGAAAGGAGTCACGGTCCAAAGGCTTATTTAAGAGATTGTCGTGATACAAGAGGGAGAAAAGGAAAAGAAGGAAAGAAAATTATTGAAGTTTCTAAACCAAGTTTGGTGTTAGTAAAATTTATTGTATTGTGTTTCGTGCTACAAATATGTTTAATATTACTAAAGTTTGATACTGGACAATTAGCATATGATAGATGATTAAAGTTTGGGTTGATATTGTTGTTTTTGATATTTTGTAGGTTGAGATATAGTAATTCTTTAATAATTAAAGAAGTACTAGTTTTGAATCTAGAAATTGAGTCCACTATTGAGTTATATGTTTTGAAGAAAAGTGAAAATAAGTTATGTTATTTTGATAAATGATAAATGATGGATATAAGATATATGAACTTAAGAATTAACGGAAGAAAGTTATATGAAAACTATGAGTTTGTATAATGAGATACATATATTAAAAGTTAATGTGGAATGGAAAATAAAGTGATAAGTCACTAAATTAATAAATAATAAAATAGTAAAAGACATATATAAAAGTTAAATAGAGAAAAAGGAGTTTAAAATATTGTGAATATAGTGTTATGTAAATAAATAGTGACAAACATAAATAATATAGAAACTCTTTGTTATAAATAAAATATGATGTCAGATTATTACTTAGAAATATGTAATACTTGGTATAAGATAATTTAAGAGGAATTTAATATGATATTTGGAAATGTGAGATGATATATGTTATTTGGACATGGTATGACTTAATATGAAAATATGATTACATGAGATATATAATAAATATGTCATGAAGTAATTTATCTGATAAATGAATGAATACATGTTATATGTGAAATTATATGATATGTAATTAAATGATGATGATGATAATTAATATATGGCCTTCGAAATTGTTGATATGGGATACGAGGTTAGCATAAGGGTATGACATATCATAGAGACCTGCAATACTACTACATGTTATATGAATATCCGTGGCTAGAGTTAGGTACCTCACATGGACAGGCTCAGAGTGCCCTCTACTATATGTTCTACTTTAGCCTATATGATTTGGTGGGTTCTGACCCTACTTATTATTTGGTGAGTTTCGATTCTACATGTTGTTTGGTGGGTTTTGATCTTACATGTTATTTGGTGGGTTTCGGCCCTACTTGATATTTCCTTGTTTAGCGATTGATCCTACTGAAATATCTATGGACCCAAAGTTTAATGAAAATAGACGAATAAAATGGAATATATGTTAATTGACTTGATTATATGACATGGAATGATATGAAAGGGATTATGGAATGTAATAAATATTAATATAATATATGTGATATAATATGAGAAATGTGGGTTTCAACCCTACTAGATGTGGTGGGTTCGACCCTACTTGATAACATATAAATTTGATATAAGATGATTCGATATAGGTATGATAAGATACGGTTTGAAAGAGATTACATGAAAAAGTATAATATGATCTAATGGAGTTAACAGAGTTAGTCTGTGTACACATAGAATATGTAAATATGCAAAAAGAGTAATTGATAGAAGAAAGATAATTGAAAATAATAAGTTGTTGAAAAATATTATATGATTACTAATGATAAATTGATATAAGTAGTGATTAACTGGAAACAATTTGAATTGAGCTAGATAATATGATAAAAATAATAAGAAGTACAAATTTGATACATTTAGATATGATATATGTGATACATGTAAGAATTAAAATATATAAAAGAGTTATTTGATTAGAAAAGAATGAATTAAAAGGTTAATAAAATTATTATGAGATTTTTGATATGTAGTATGATGAGTATTCTATTGAGATATTTATGTAAACTTGTTATATGTTATTTAGATATTTATTTTGTATACATCCTCTGAGCATAAGCTTAACATGTTGGTTTTTACCACACATAGTTTCTGGGCAACAGGAGTAGGACATAGGACTCAAAGATCTGCAGTCACTGAAATTATCATAGTTGGTTTGACTTTTTGTAATTAAAAGATATTTTAGTATTTTGGCATGTACACAGTATTTAAAAGTGATATCATTAAATAATGTGGCTTAAATAGAAATGTTTAGATTGTAAAATGAATAGAGTTTATGAATTGATTTTATACATTGAGTTAGAATATTTTTAATACGAGTACTTGTATATAGAGATTACTTAACATGACATGACAGGTAAAAGGCAAACAATTTAAGAGTTGCACACTCTATTCGGGCTCACCATAGTTCAGGTAAGGGGTATTACAAATGTACTTCTACCATAATGGTAGCCAGCTCTAGCTTCCAACTTAGTGCATCTGCCACTAAGTTTACTTATTCGGGCTTGTACTCCATCCGGAAATCGAACTCAGCCAGTAAGTGCTCCCACCTTCCTTGTTTCGATCTTAACTTCTTCTAAGTTAGAAAGTAGCTAGTAGCTACATTATATGTCTTAACTATAAATTGTCACTAATAGATAATATCTCTTTCTTATATAATGCACCACAACTGCCATCTCCTTTTCCTACACCATATATCTTCTCTCCGTATCATTTAGCTTCATACTATTAAATGCAATTGGATGATTCACCTATGACCTTAAAAGGTTGGGCATAGTTGGGAAACACTAAAATAAGCCTATGTATGATATCTTTCTTTATCTCTCCAAAGGTGCTTTAACATTTCTCATCCTACTTCCATAGATTATTCTTCCCAACATGTTGGCAATAGTTCACAAGCCCCAAGAAAGACCATCACTTGGGAACCCTTCTCAACGGTTCCCACTTGTCAATAGCTTGAATCTTATCTCCATCCATTTTCAGCTTGCCATGCCCCATGAAATGCCCCCAAGAAATGGACGTCTTATTGAGCAAAGGTGCATTTCTCCTTCTTCACATATAACTAGTTCTCACGTAGCACCTTGAAGACTTGTCGCAAGCTTTCAACATGCTTCTTTAGTGTGTGGTTGTACACCACTATATCATCAAATTACATACCCATAAAGTAATCTAAGAAGGGTTAGAACACCTTGTTCTTCAAAGTGCAACACATGGCTAGTGCATTTGTTAAACTGAAGGCATAACAATAAATTCTTAAGACTCATACCTTGTTACACATGCGGTCTTTTGCCTATCTCCCTCAATAATGCGTACTTGATAGTAGCTTGACCACAAGTCTAACTTTGTGAACCACCTCGCCTCCTCTAGTTGGTCAAATAAGTCCACTATGAGTGGAATTAGGTACTTATTCTTCACATTAATCTTTTCCAGTGCCCGATAATCTATGAATGTCTAGAGTGATCCATCCTTCTTTTTATGGAATAGAACCGATGCACCATAAGCTCCCTTTTGAGGCTGGATAAATCCTGCATCCAACAACTCCCTCAATTATCTTTTGAGTTCTCTTAACTCGAGTTGAGCCATTCTATAAGGGACCCTAGCAAGGGGTCTTACACTAAGCTCTAACTCATTGTGATGGTTAACCTTCCTCTTCGATAGAAGCTTCTTTGGCAACTCACCAGACATGACATTAGTATACTCACCCAACACACTTCTAACGACTCTAGGTAGCTCTAAGTAAGTCGACTATTCTTCTACCATCCGAGTTAGCACTTTAGTCGACTCCCCTTCCTTTTGTCGAGTAGCGAAGTAAGTCAGCTCCCTATCATTTTGCGTAGTTACAAAAAGTTGGTAAGCTCTTGGTCATACTTCAGGGCAACTAGGTTAGTCGGCTTCTTTTGTTTCACCCATTTGGTCAACTAAAGTGTCAATAAAGTTCTCATCCCAAATTCTCCCTTTCCAAAGGCACACAACAAGAGTTTCCCCCATCTTTGATACACATACTTATTGCAAAGATATTTTTTACAGTCATCGAGGCATAACTCTCACCGAAGTGAAAATGAGGAGTCACCACTCTAATTTTGAGGAACATAAGAGAAAATCATTTTATTTTGGATAAGGCATAAAATAAGTTTGATGGATATTCTAGGTTTGGGATCCTTGTATGTGTGGGGAAGGGGTTATGCACCCCACATCATCCTAAAACAGGCAGATGGATTTGATACTATGCTCTTTTGCATAAATCACTTTAACAATAAGAGTTTAATTCATAATTGTAAAAGCCTATCCTATCGGACTGCTATCGGCATTAGAATCCCAACCACCTGAAGGTGACTGAAACCCTAATAAGCTGTAAACATAACATGGCATTGCTTTTTCATTCCTTTAACATTACTTTGAACATTAACATAAACATCCATTAACATAATAATCTAATGCATTTAAAGGATTTAGGTACTATATAAATTTAAGGAATAATGAACATCAATATAAGCACCAAAGTTCCAAACATAAACATCATTAATACATGAGATTATAAAGCTTAACTTTAAACATTATTCTTAACATTAAACATTTTTCCTAGGGGCATAATATATACATAATTTCATAGTAAAACGTCTGAGCTATCTTGTGTTTTTGGTACGTCCTGTATACCTGTGAAAAATGGGAATGAGAATCAGGGATGGGATAGGAGGACATAAAACAGGTAAGCTATTTAAATAGATTAGTGAGCAGATACAAAAAAACATATACTTAAAATGTTTATTTTATGCTCGTGTTATGCAACATCGTCAAGCATTTCATCTTATGTAATATTGTCACTAAGATCCCTGAGTAGTTCCAGTTGGCATAGCCATATTTCGGGAATTACCTGAAACATTAATATGCGTCGAAAAGCTTTTTGGCCATTTTATACTTACCATATATGTAACAGCCTACCCTCGCTAGTTGCTACCAACATTAGAATCCCAATCATCTGAAGTTGACCGAAACCCTAATAAGTCGTAAACATTATATAACTTTAACATTTTCCATTAACATTTACTTAAACATTAACATTAATGTAAGCATTAAAACTTAACTTTAAACATTAACATATAAATCTCATGCATCAAATGGATTTAAATACAAGATAACATAAAGAATATTTAAATTCCTAATATAAGTGTCCTTACATGTACCTATACATGTCATCATCATAAACATAACATATGTACTTAAAATCCAACATAAACATAGTTATACATGAGATCATAAAACATATGCTTTAACATTAAACATTTGACCTTCATAGGGGAAAATTATACATGACTATTTCATCATAATGACACATCCAACTCTACCCTGTGTTTTTTGGTACTTCCTACATACTAATAAAAAATGGGATTGAAAATCGGAAATAGGATGGGAGGACATAAAATGTGTAAGCTATTTTGAAATAGCTTTATGAGCATATATAAAAAAACATACACGTAAAACATTACTTTCATGCTCATGAACAAGCAACATCATCAAACATTTTACCTTAGATAATATTGTCACCAAGATCCCTATGTTGGTTCCAATTAGCAAAGCCATAATCCGGAAACCACCAGAAATGTAAATATGTGCCCGGAAGCTCCTTTTGGCAATCTGGGACTTACCATATCATAAACATATCATAAACATATCTCTATGGTATTTCTTTCATGAGACAGTTCGTGGTACATCCCAAAGGACATGCCGAATGGACAAGCCGAATGGACAACAAAAAACATAACTAAGGGACATTCTTAGGGATATAATCCATGGTCATGAAACATAGACATATGGGATCGAGGGTCATCCAATATTACCTTTCACACATCACGAATCAATGCAATGCAACATATCTCGTGATCTAATGCAAAACAACTTGTAATAGCCTTGATGCATGAGCATGCTATAAACATTTATTTATGTATCTTAAAACATTAAGTACCACTCATAAGGAAACTTTGATGCATCAAAGAATCCTCGGTTCATCACTAATGTCCCTGATTTCCAGAGTTAAATCATGTATTCTGAACTTCAAATTAGATACTATACTTTGACCTTAAAATATACTTAAAACATTCATAATAATCCCCATTAAACATAGCATAAACGTATCATAAATAACCTAGCAATTTAGGTTAAAATTGTTGGGCAGAGGACCTTCGGCGGAAGGTTCAGTGGCCGAAGGTCCTTTGTACAGAGATGAAAGTCCCTCTTTCGGCAGTAGGGTTCGGCTGCCACAAGCCCCTTGTGCCACCAGTTTTGGTGGCCGAAAGTCCACCTTTGGCGGCTTAAGCTGAGCTTTCATTCCTTCATTATAAGCTGCTTCCAGTTTCAGCAGTCTAAACCCCACTTTAGGCCATTGAACCTGGGTTTTGGCAATGACCAAAATCTTCAGTTCTTGCATGATTTTCAAGCCAAAACCTGCAAACTCAATCAAATTCACTTCTAAACATTCATTTACATCATTAATAACTCAGCTACTCTCATTTCATCAACATGCATTCATAATTCACATGCATTCATCATTTTCATAAAATTCCATAAACCTAAACATTTGATTCTCTAAAATTCTTTTACATGAATTTCTATGTTCAATCTTCTATACATTTCTTTACTTCCAACATTCTTCATACCTTAAGTTCTTTTGTACATTGTCATCCTTTTCTTGTATAACCATTCTTTTATTAATTCAAATACTTCATCTTTGCATACATTCATTTATTTATACATATATATCCTTGTACACTTAGTTTCATTGGTATACTCTTGTTTCACTTCTAAGTGTATCTCACACTTGTATGTCTCTTTTTTCTCTACTAGAAAATATATACTTCAAATATCATGTATTTCTCATTTTATGTATCACATTGCCCATTCATATTTGTCTACTTATTTATCATATCTCATGCAACTTATACACACACACACACTAGTTGCATACCCATTGCAAATCACATGCATACTTACATGTAAACAAGTATCATACCACTTCTAACATTCTTTCATACTTTGGCATGTCATATATGTCAAGCACATATCACATCATTTTGCATAATCTATATCATGCATTCGAGTTCTTAAGTATAGCTTAATTAGACACCTAATCTCCTAGGCCCTAATAAGCATATATGACATATCAAGCCTAATTGTCCAAAATTGAACAAAAAAAAAGAGCAAAGAAGACAGAGGAAAAATAGTTATGGCTGCTATATTGAGTGCTTCAGATTCAAGTTGGACAGAAGATGAATAAAAAGACATTGAAGTTTGTGGAATGGCTCTTGCAGAGGAACTTTCAGAATCATCAATCATAAATGAACACAAGTTAATTGAATCTGATCCTCCCAATTGAGAAGAATTAGAGCTAGCATTTGCTAAAGGCTATGATGAATACAAAACTCACAAGAAAAAATATGCAGTTTTGAAATCAGAAAATGATTCATTAAGAATAGAAATTAATTCTTTGAAAGATGTGCTTAAGCAAAATTAATTTTACAAAGTTCAAATAAATTTTTTCAATGAACTGAAAAAATGATTTGGAAGCATCAAGAAAAAGGTGTGAAGAGCTTTCTAAAAAGAATCAAGCTCTTAAAAATCAAATGAAAATATTAACTGCAGATTTAACAAAGTTCACAAAGGGAAAACATAATTGAGATATGCTTTTAGGTTCATAAAGATGTTCAGGTGAAAAATTAGAAATTGGATTCAGTAATTTTTCAAACTATAAAAAGTACGAAAATTTCATTATAAAAGCTACCTCTTCATATCTTCCTACTATCACTTGCTTTTATTTCAATACAGTTGGTCATATGATTCATTCATGTCCTATTAGGAAATGATCCTGTAAAGTAAAGAAAATTTGGATACCTAAAGGATTTATTTCTAATAGTGCTAACATTCAAGATCCAAAAAGGCTTGGGTACCAAAATTGGTTGACTATTTTAAGGTTTATTTGAAGAATAAAGAGGATTCAAACAAGTGGTGTATAGACAAGTGGTTGGTCAAGGCATATGATAGGAGATAAAGATAACTTCACGAAGATTATCATGAGAAATGAAAGATTTATCATATTTAGTGATAAAGGAATAGTCCAAATTACTAGAAATAGCTCAATTGTAAATCAACAACCTATTGAAAATGTTGCTTCAGTTCTAGGTTTGAAATTTAACTTCCTTAGTATAAGTCAATTGTGTGACAAGAGGTTTAAGGTAACCTTCTTTACCACTCACTATGAAATAGTTGACTTAAATGATCATGTCACAACCCCTATGACATGCCTCCCACAGAATGAACAGTGATTTCCTACATCTCTACAGTGAAACCACTACCCATCCTGTAAGGGATAATTTAAAACACAATTACTCAAAACCTGTATAAATTTTTCTCATTCTC
>CAOGCB010304553.1:0-11082 GCA_948266635.1 Cnidoscolus chayamansa
AAAAAAAAGTTACATTTGATATAAAGAGTAAATGAGAGAAGGAACAGAAAAGAGAGCAAGCAAGAAAGCGAAAGAAACCAAAATGGACCTGGCCCTGCTGGCTGCTTGCAAGTCCACTTCACACAGACATACGTACAAGAAAGTCTCACCACCGGTCTCAAATACTTAAATCGATTTTTCTTGGCTTTTGTCATCACAAATCCTTCCCATTATCATATTTTGTATTTTTCCAATCTCTAAGATGTGGCTATGATTGCTCTCTTTTATTTATTTATTTTTCTTTTTTTTTTGTGTAAAAATAAGGACAAATCAAGTGAGAAAAGTTGCATCCATTATATATCTGACCTTGCCTTTGCTTCGGCTTCCCTCATTACGAGAGAGAATTAGACACAGAGATGGAAAGAGATAAGTATGTTCCACTGTTTGAAACAATAGAAGCCAAGGGAAGGCTCCTTTACAGACTCTTCTCTTTCACTGTGTTTATTGGCATATGCTTCATATGGGCTTATAGACTTAATCACATACCAACAAAGGAACAAGATGGCAGATGGGCTTGGATTGGGTTGCTTGGATCCGAGTTATGGTTCGGTCTTTACTGGTTCGTCACTCAAGCTCTCAGATGGAAACCATTCTTCAGGTCCACCTTCAAGGACAGGCTCTCCCAGAGGTACCCTTCTCATATTCCTACAAGTTTGAGTCCGTGTTGCCCCATGCAACAGTTGTTGCAAGAGTCTTGCTTATGTTAATGATATTTATGTTGAGGTTATATTATGTCCAAGCAGGTACAAGAACAATTTGCCTGGGGTTGATATATTTGTATGCACCGCAAATTTCATTATAGAGCCACCGATAATGGTGATTAACACAGTGTTATCAGTGATGGCTTATGATTATTCACCGGAAAAACTTAGTGTATATCTGTCGGACGATGGTGGATCAGATCTTACATTTTATGCTCTCTTTGAGGCTTCCAAGTTTGCCTGTCATTGGATACCATATTGTAAGAAATTCAACGTGGAACCAAGGTCACCTGCAGCTTATTTTGCTGCTTACAAATCTAGTGTCCATCATTCTCATCACAATGAGGTGTCTTTATCTATCAAGGTGATGATTAGTTGCTTTCATTCATTAACTATAACATCTGTAAAACCAAATAATTATAGTTTTTCGTCTCTTTGAAATGAGATAATACTTTGAACAATGGCTTGCAGAAATTATATGAAGAAATGGAAGACCGAATTGAAACTGCAACCAAGCTAGGTCGAATCCCTGAAGAAGAACGCTTCAAACATAAAGGATTTTCACAGTGGGAATCATACTCTTCACGGCTCGACCACGAAACTATCCTTCAAGTAACTCACTTTTCTTCTTCTTTATTTAACTTGCATGCAGTCTTGGCGTTCCATGCTTGTATTTCCACTTGTTTCACAGATTTTGATAGATGGGAAGGATCCAAATGCCAAAGATATTGATGGGTGTGCTTTGCCTACTCTAGTATACCTTGCTAGAGAGAAGAGACCTCAACATCCACACCATTTCAAAGCTGGGGCTATGAATGCCTTGGTAATTAAGTTATATGGACCCATGTCCATGTTTATATTCATTGTTATGGTTATGTGGGTTCGTACTGTGTAGGTTGGTTCCGACATCATTTATTTGCATTTTTTTGGTCTAATATGCAGATTAGAGTGTCATCAAAGATCAGCAATGGACCGATTATTCTCAATCTTGACTGTGATATGTACTCGAACAATTCACTATCCGTCCAGGACGCACTCTGCTTCCTCTTGGATGAAAAGAAAAGCAAGGACATAGCTTTTGTACAATATCCTCAACACTTTGAAAACATTACCAAGAATGATGTGTACGGCAACTCATTACGAGTGGGTTTCAATGTAAGCGCGTAGACGCAAATGTGTAGTTTCTAAATGATTTTTCATGTGAGTTTGATAATTCCTTCTGCTTCTTTGTTCAATGCTGGCTCTTTAATTAAAGGTGGAATTCCATGGTCTGGATGGCATTGGAGGCCCTCTATACATTGGAACTGGCTGCCTTCACAGGAGAGATGTTTTATGT
The DNA here is from genome assembly GCA_948266635.1 of Cnidoscolus chayamansa. Lineage (NCBI taxonomy): Eukaryota > Viridiplantae > Streptophyta > Magnoliopsida > Malpighiales > Euphorbiaceae > Cnidoscolus > Cnidoscolus chayamansa. The sequence goes on from CAOGCB010304553.1 coordinate 2,077, forward strand.
GGAGCAAAACTCACTAAAGATTACAAATTTGAATGGAATAAAGATGAAGATCATAAGAGACTGAAGAGCACACTGGAACTAGAAGAAGAAACAAAGCCCCTTGCAAGTTGTACTTACGATCAAGACACACAATGGGGAAAAGAGGTCTATCAGTAATTAATTTCATTAAACTTCTTGTGAACTTGAGAAATATATTCTAACTAAAAGGATATGTCGGATCGCAGATGGGTCTGAAATATGGTTGTCCTGTCGAAGACGTGATTACCGGGTTGTCAATCCAATGCGGAGGATGGAAATCAGTATATTTCAATCCTGAAAGGAAGGCATTCATTGGTCTTGCACCAACCACCTTGTCTCAGACACTAGTGCAGCAAAAGAGATGGGCTGAAGGTGATTTCCAGATATTATTTTGCAAGTATAGCCCTTTATGGTATGCGCATGGAAAGATTAACCCTGGCCTGCAACTGGCTTATTGCTACTTTGCTTTCTGGGCTCCAACAAGCTTGCCAGTACTCTATTACTGTATCATCCCTTCACTTTATCTCCTTAAAGGCATATCCCTGTTCCCACAGGTATGTGCTCTTATATCAAGTTTATTACAGACCTTTGGTTTTGTGAATGCAGCTATGTAATAAAAACTTGATTTTGTTGTTTTCAGGTCTCAAGCCTATGGTTCGTACCTTTTGCTTATGTAATATCTAGTAAATACATTTATAGCCTAGTTGAATTCCTGTGGGCTGGAGGCACAGTCCTTGGCTGGTGGTATGATCAACGAATGTGGTTATATAAAAGAACAAGCTCCTACTTCTTTGGCTTCATTGACACCATCTTAAAGATGCTAGGATTCACTGATTCAACATTTATAGTCACTGCAAAACTTACAGATGAAGATGTATGGAAAAGGTACGAGAAAGAGATAATGGAATTTGGAGATTCCTCTCCAATGTTCACTATCTTAGCAACACTTGCAATGCTCAACATGTTGTGCTTTGTTGGAGTTGTGATTAAAGTGGTCATGAATGGCAACGGTTTTAGTGTTTATTACAGGACCATGCCTTTTCAAACTCTCCTCTGCGTTGCTTTGGTTGTCATCAACTTGCCACTGTATGAAGCCATTCTCCTAAGGAAGGACAAGGGCAAGTTGCCAAAGGCTCTCAAATCATTTGCTTTAGCTCTTTTTGCTTTTTCACTTTTCTCTATTAATTCTTAATTTGTGTTTTAGATTTTTCTATAATATATATATTTTTGTTAGGTACAATTTGTATGGATTTGATTAAAAAGATAAGTTTATATTACACCTACTTTAAAATTCAATTCTTAATTATATGTACTTATTTATTATTAAATTATAAAATTAATATTAATTATTTAAATTAGAAAAATTATTATTTTTAATTTTTTATCAAAAAAAATTTGAGATAATGTAAACTTAATTAAAAATACTTAAATTTTAAAATGAAAATTCTAAATAGAATCCAAGTTCCTCTTTATTTGAGGAAATTAAGCATTGATCTAGCCTACTCGTTATTAAAATCGTAAATAAATTAAATTGTTCGTAAATTATTCAAAATTCAATTTGATAAAAGCTCGATTTGATTTATTTTTTAAATGAATCAAATTTGGACTCAGTTTTTAACTTCGTTTAATAAATAAATCAAATTTAATTATATAAATATTCAACTCGTTAAAATTTTAAAATTTATTTATTTATAAATTCATAGACTGTCTTATTAATAAAGTAATTATTTAATATTAAAATTATTATTTTTATATTAAAATTATTAGAATTATAAAATAAATAAATTTTATTAAAGAAATTTATTATTTTCTCCGTTAAAACTATTTGAAATTTGAGTTAATAAAATTTCCATAAAAACTCCAATTGTTTGTGCTCGAAAAGTTCTTAACCAGCGAAACCTCAACTTGTCTGCTCACCATGCACCTCCCTTCTTAACTGCCTTGCTCTTCGCTTTGCACTCTGTATCTCCTAATTGGACGCTGCTTCTATTCCTCTGATGAGTCGAAAGCCACCACACCATAAAAGTCGCTCAGTTTTCAGATGAGACAAGCCCACAATAACTTAATCCCATTCTCTTTTATTCTTTTCTTTTGGTATTGCTGCTTTTTTATTTAGTAATTGCCTTACGCCATTTTTTTCAGCATTGATTAAGGAATTTAGGGCAAATTTTAAGAAAATAGATTGCGAAATCCTGGTGTTGTTGCTATTTAGGAAGAAAATAAGATTGGGAATAAAAAAATACCTTTGATTTAGTTGCTTTTGTTTTAATTCGTAATCTTTTGGTTTTGATTTACGTTTTGTTATCCATGTATGCTTTGTGATTTGTTGATTCGACTGAAATGTGGATGGAATAGTTTGTTGTAAACGTAATGAAAACTGAAGGATGTTATTGTATTAAATTTAAAAGATATGGGTTTAGTTATAGAATTTATTAAATTTTAGGGTTCAAATTTTAATTTTTCAAAATCTTGTAATCTACTGTATTTGGAGTCCGGTTGATGTGCCACGTCGGATGAATCGAGAGTATTGAAGCGCACCGTCACGACAAAGCACAACGCATTACCCCCGAAGTCTTAAGACTTGAAAGTCGCCAAGTCTTATTTTCAAGTTCTCTGATAATTTATTGAGGCTTCCAGAAGGGAAATCGTCAAATTGAACATAGAAGGTATTTCTTTTTCTTCAAATCTCTTTGCGACTACATTCAAAATTTTCTTATAAGATCGAGATTTGTTCCCAATTGACTTTTTCAGTGTGTCTTGATGGGTAATGGAGGAAAATTTTGAATCTTTTGTTGATTAGATTTTAGGTTTGATAACCGAAAACCCCTTCTAATTTTATGGGAAATTGACTCATCAGAGATTTGATCTTTCTTTTACCTCTCATTTCTTGGCCAAAATTAATTAGCAGAGCTTCTAATCAATTGTAGAACTGAACACAATTGTGGCTTTTGGCAAATTGTTTTCACTTTGTATCTTCTCTCTTTTTTTGGCTTCAACTCATTTTTAAAAATAATTTATGTGGTTTAGACTGATTAGGATAAGTACAAGCACATCAGTAAAAATTGATTTAGATTGTGTAGGTTTAGAAAGTTTGTATTTGTGAAATGTGAGTTCTATCATTTGATTTCACGTTTAACTTTTAGGATGTTTTGGCTATTTGAGACGCCCTTAAGAAACATGGAACGTAACCCTTGTGTTTGGTAATTTGGTTGATTGTTTCATCTTGTGACTTTGGAAATGATTTTCTTTTACGTTTTACAGATGGGAATTGCGCTAAAGGGATTCTGTGCTGTGGTACTATTGGCACTTTTATCTAGCCTGCAAGCAGTGTTTGGCATTAGATTTGTGATTGATAGGGAAGAATGCTTCTCTCATGATATTAAATATGAAGGTGATACAGTTCATGTTTCCTTTGTGGTCATCAAGACTGATTCATCTTGGCATTATACAAATGATGGTGTTGATCTTGTGGTAAGTTTCACCTTTCTTTGTTAGCATCTTGTGTTTGCTTAAATTTCATGATTGATATCGTTTGCAGCACATTAGGAATTGTGATAAGCACAAGCTCACATGGAAACTTTAAAGTTCATTTTCAAACGTAGGAAATAGTATTGTTTTGCTTATAGCTTTCTAAAATATATATTATTTGCTTCCATACATCTTACTTATTTGTCTTATGTATCTTAATTATGCTTAAATACATGTCTTGTCCTAGACACGGGTTTGTTTAGTTGCCAAGGTGATGGCAAGCCTCTTCTCCTCAGTGGGGAGAAGGAAGACAGCAGTTAACTAATAGAAAAACTGGGAAGTTATGAAAACCACTCGAAGTGATTAAAAATCAATAGTAGAGATGCAGACATTTTTTTTGCCAACTGATGCAAGGATGCTAAGGAATGTGGAGACTTGTAGTTACACTCAAGAGTCTAAAATTCAGCCCAAACAGCACCAGGCTAAGGCCCTAAGCCTGGCATGGCACCCTGAACTGTGGCAGTTTGGGCAATAATCAACTTATTTTGAGCTTATATGAAGCTTAGGACAAATTTTCAGGCAAAACAAAGCTTTGTTTTTTCTGCATATTTATACTAATCGGCAATCCTAGTTGTAGCCATTTCTGCCCTAGTTGTAGCCATCTCTTTTAATAGTCTTTCCGCTTCCCCAGCCCCTTTTTCTTTCTTTATTTGAGCAAATGTTCATTACATTTGCATGTAGTTTGAAATTTAAAATAGTTCATCAATAGTATATAATCTGAAAGGGAAAATAAGTTGAAAATTTTAGGAACTGGAGTAGTTTTTTAGAAATTTTTTTAAAGAAAACTGGAAAATAGAGTTTCCTGTTCACGTGTGCCAGTTTTTCAAATTAAAAACTGGAAAACTTGTTTTCCAATTTTCTGAAATTTAGCTAAGACTTAAAAAAATAAATTTAAGTTGTTTTCTACTTTTTTCCTTTATAATAATGATTCTATTTTCTAAATGTTCTCCAAATGGAAAACTATGACTTTTCTATATAGCATTTTCATAATTAAAATTAATTAATTATTTTGGTAAATGTTTATTTATAATTATAAAAAATAATTATATAACTATAAAATAAAAATGAATATTTCAAAGTAAAAAATTTTAAAGCACAATAAAAGTTCTTAAATAGATTTTTTATATGATTTATTATTAACAATGAAAAAATATGAATGTTTTATTATTTTATTTTTTTTTTTATCATTGACAGGTAAACACATTTTCTATATTTTCCTTATTTTCTATAGAAAATGAAAAATGGAGTTTCCTTAGAAAATGGAAAGCTATTTTCCGTAAGTAAACACACCCATGGTGTTTTATATGTTAACATTCAACATTGTTATTGTTCTGGAATAGAAGTAAAAATGGTTGTCAAGTAAAATTTGGAGGTTCCCCCCCTTTTTGTACTGTGTTTCACTTTTCTCCTTTGCTAAAATGTTTATTTTCTTGTGGTACTTCTGGTCACACCTTATCTTTTAATCTTCTGGAGACTGAGTCACTTTAGTGATTAATTTACATTGAATATATAAGTGATCGAGAAAATTTAGAAATGGTCTTTTCATTTTTGTCCGAGTTTGTAAATTAAATCATCAAGTATGCGATGTGGCCATAATCGACACACTATTAGCATAGCTGAAGTTAAGTTAATAGACTTGATTCCATTAGCCCTCACTGTACTGTTTATCGTTCCAACTAGACATGCCTCTAAACTTTCATCTGTGTTGAAATTTCCAGGTAAAGGGACCCAGTGGTGATCAAATTCATGATTTTCGTGACAAGATAAGTGATAAGTTTGAGTTTTCGGCTCGTCAAAGAGGAGTCCATAGTTTTTGCTTCACTAACAAATCCCCTTACCATGAAACAATTGATTTTGATGTACATATTGGCCATTTTTCATACCATGAAGAGCATGCAAAAGATGGTCAGCCATAACTTTTAAATTCTTTAGTTTTTCTGTCTTTTTTCCTCCCGAGTTCTTGATAATAAAGAAGCAGACTTGCTGTGACTGCTTTGATATTTGCAGAGCATTTTAAACCCTTGCTAGATCATATATGGAAGCTAGAGGAGGCTCTTTACAACATCCAATTTGAACAGCATTGGCTGGAGGCTCAGACTGAACGTCAAGCAATAGGTCTGTTCTGGATCTTTCAAAGCATCGCTTCAATCTTAGACGAATGTTTTTGCTTTTTGGTTTTTTCCTTTTGATGCATCACGCTGCACTATTAGCAATTATTTTCTTCAAATGCAAGTAGGAAAATTGACCTTAAGAACTTTATAGCCTGAAATTTTATTTACTAGGCCTGCTGATAGTTTAATCTCTTTAACTAGAAATGCTTTTGATTAACTTGTTTGGGATATTAAACCAAGAAGCTAATTCTCTTTGGTTGTTGCTGCAGTAAATGAAGCAATGGGCCGCAGGGCTATTCACAAAACCTTATACGAATCAGCAGCACTCATTGGTGCTAGCATTCTGCAAGTTTACCTTCTGCGGCGCTTGTTTGAAAGGAAGCTTGGGATGTCCAGAGTTTAGGCACTACTGCAGAACAGTCTGTAGCATTATGATCAGAATTATTTATTTTGCTTAGGGAAAAGAGGACACGTATAGAATGAGAAACCATCCGTTTTGCAACTTTTGATCTTTACGTTGTTGAATTACAAGAGACTAGTTTTTCAAAATGGTTGTGTTGATTTGCTCAGTAACCTGAGTCTCGAGTAACAGTCTCCAGCCGCAGATCCTCTTTCAATTTGCATGGCTATTCATGCATTTGCACAATAGTTCAGAGAAAAGAAAAGCTTGCATTTAACATATAGGAGCTTATGCTCTATTTGTGTCCAAAGATGCCTGCATTACCAATCGACCATAGCACGTTCAGATGACTATAAATTGGGAGTGGTTCGTTCATTTAGAATCTTTGTTAAAAGTCTTGCTTGCTATGTGGTCTAATTCGCTTTACTGTTTATTTGCATATTAATTAAATTTGCTTAGAAAATAAATTTCAAAATATATATTTCACAAACAAAAGCAGTTTTCCAATACAACTGAAGAAACAACGGAAAGTCACAAAAGCTCTACAGAACGTAACGCGAGAGGAAGTAAAGATTACAAAAACAAATGTGTATTTGCCCATTTCCCCACAGCTCAGTCTTACAACACACAACAAATTCCACCAAGATTTTTCACCGATCTACAGCTTCTATCTTCTTTAATAAATATATATCGGGCCACTTGCAGATAAAATTACTCCATTCTCTTACGTGTGGGAATGACATGGTCAAGATTCTGCAGTCGGGCTCTGGATGCAGCAAAACCATTTTTTCTGGAAACCAATGAATTATCTGTGTCAGGACTGTAAAATTAACACCAATGAATTGCTGGGTCGAAAAGACGATAACCCATAAATCAAACAGTAACGATATTTTTATATTCTGGTGATTTAGAATGTCCATTTCCAGCCATCAGGACCACTTTCACTCTAAGGATATACATTACCAAAAGCAAAGATGACATCTTACTTGAATTCAAAGAGCTAGAATCAATGACTAAAATATGATGCATGAATAGCAGGTTAACGCTATTATTGCAGAATGCCCTACTCTTAATTTGAGTGAATGTGTATACTTTTCCTTTTTTTTTTTAGGTTGTCCAAGATAAAGACCATTCCTGTGATGACTACTAAATATCCCAAGAATTTATAACCTGAGGCTTGCCAGGATCCACTCCAGGCTTAATATGAGGATCAATCTTTTCAGGTGACTCAGGTTTGCCACCCGTCTTCTTCTCATCCCTAGCCTTGTTAAAAATCACAGTAAATCCCTCAGCAGAAGCAGGATCATTGACATCCCATTCACCAAATTTTGGCAATGGCCGACCAGTATCCTGTTTGTGAGAAAAAGACAAGTAGGGAGTTCCCATCAAGATTCTGGAGCTGCGTAAGCCAAGTGCAGCAATAAAAAAATATACAATATAGCACGTTCTTAGTTCTAGTTCACCTATAATACCATGGACACAACTTAATAACTGTGATCCGAAAATAAGCCTCATAAAAAGTAAAAATTATTCACCCAGCCAACTAAGAGAAGAGTATCACACAACAATTCTACTGTTTCCAAGTCATCAGATAATCTAGCATCAATTAATCTAATAACCATCAGATAAGGAGGAGCAACTAGCAAGATCTTCAGTATAAGTGCATCAATGATACCTCACTGTAAGGAACCATCAGACCTGTCTCATAGACTTAAACGGCACAGTTATGCCTCCCAGGCTCTTAGCCATCATCTCCAAAAAGATCATCAAGTTAATTTATTATCGACAGCAAGGGAAAATTCACAGATCAATGCTGCTTGATACATAAAATAAGCATGCTAATTTTGCATGAAAGCATTAAAAATTTACCATTTATAATTTCTCAAATACGCGCTTCATTTAATTCATAAACTTTAATTTCTCAATTATGTTCTCAAAAGTAAACTGGATTCAACTTTCTTGACTTAATTAGACTCTTCGTTCCATAATTTAAACTGCTATTTTCCATGTAACTTCTAATTTCAACATGAACTTTCTCGATTGCTGTTTAACTCTTAAAACCAGCAAAAACACTTCCTATATCATAAATAGGCTTCTCAGACTCTACTTGCTCTATTAAGCAAACTTTTAGCTTTATCAATAAAGTAGATATATTTGAGGAAAAAAAACTGCTTTTGCATTAATAACACAATCACTAATCACAACACAAGAAAACGAAGACCAAGCTTCAGTTCAAAAAATTTGGTGAATTGTTAAAAAAAACATAAACATCTTAGTGAGAGAACAATTTAGGAGGGCAAAAAAACAAAGAAAACCAGAAGTAAATAAATTGATCATATCATATCCACTGCCTCTTCAGCAACCCAAAGATCAAGTCAATATAATCAGAAAGGAATTAAAAAAAAAATCCCATATGTGAAATCATCAATAGAAACCAAAGCAACAAAATCTAAATCAAATCAATCAACCGAAGATCAAAACAAGCATTGAGAAATCCAAACTTCAAAAACAAAGAAATCATGTGCCCCAAATAAACTGACACAAGCACACATACGCAGACATATACATAAAGGAAGGGTAACATACCGACATGAATTCTTGACGGAGAATTTCTGGAAAAAGGAAAATTGAGAGAGAGAGAAAAGAGAGAGAGAGAGAGAGTTTGCAGAATGTAGAGAGAGTGACAATTGGGCCAGAAATGGGCCTTATTGTATTCCAAAACTATTTAAACGGGGGATTTTATTTTTTGACGGTAACGGAAAGGCAAACGTCTCGTTAGTTCGACCGTCAGTATTGACGTGATAAGACGAGAGAGACAACAGATAGGACTGCTAACGGAGCACGAGTGAACTGTCAAACGGCGCAATTAGAAGAAAGATGTTTGGCTTGAAAGAGGCAACGAAGCAATTGATTTGCTGGCATTGTTTTTGGTTTTATTATAAAAAGAAA
>CAOGCB010304590.1:0-11471 GCA_948266635.1 Cnidoscolus chayamansa
TCAATTGTTCATAACTTAGGATTGCCTTTTATTATGCCATGAAACTAATGCATATCCTAAGAATTGACAAGTGTTTAAGGTGCTTTTACTATGTAGTCTAATATCAGCAAAATAAATGTCACCATATTCAGCAATCAAAAATTTCAAACTTAGGATACCATAGTTCAATGGAGCATGTACCAACAAGATATTTAAACATTTTTTTCACAGCAATTTAATGAGATTCTTTAGAGGATGACTAACATCTTGCATATAAGCATATACTGAAATAAATTTCAGATTTTGATGCAATTAAATAGAGAGATGAGCTCATCATACCTCTTTTCAGCCTTTGATCAATTTCTTTACCATTTTCACCTTTATCCATTTGATGCTTGTGTTCATTGGAGTACTTAAGCTTTTCAAGTCCTCCATTTTGAATTCTTTTAGCATATTTTGATCTGCATCAATCTCTTGTCATCATTTTCTATGAAAGATCATCAAGAATGTCCTCTTTTGGATGGTATTTGTTAACTCTCCATTTTTTTATGAGGATCTTCATATTTAGGTTCCTGAACTTACAATTCCCTCATAATTGATTTGTTGTTCAAATTCATCTTTAGGCTGTGAATTATTTTTCTGGTTTGCATGTCTTCATTGTCTATCTCAATTTTGTGTTCCTGAGTTTTGCTCATTTTCATTGTTTCTACCAAGATCCAGCTTGCTAAAAATCTGCATAGTATCATGATCAACCAGATCTTTTTTGTCTAAAGAATTGTTAGTTTCATCAAACACATCATTCATATATTCTTCTACAGACTTTGTATTAGTTTTTCTCAAGTTCTCTTTGCTTTTTAGTAAATAGCATTTGTAACCAAATACTTGAGAATGTAAACAATTAGTATTTTTGCTTTTCTATAATTCATAGGGAGTTCTCTTTAGAATGACTCTAATGGTTACCCTATTTACAATGTACCAAGCTTTCTTCACATCTTCTGTTTAGAAATATTTAGGAAGTTTCTTCTCATTTAACATTGTCCTAGCCATTTTCTATAGTGTTTTGTTTTTGCTCAATTTCTCTATAAAGGATCAAGAAGCAGCAATTTTAAGATTTTTCAAGTTGTAACTGCATTTTTTGGCCTTAAAGCTAGTTTTGATTTATTTCCTAATGAACAGGACATGCAAAGATAATCTCTCTCAAATTCAGGTTTGGTTAACCTCTAACTAAGTTTTTCTTTGAGTTTTTGACTATTAAGTGCATACTTAACATGTCCAAGCTTCCTATGCAATAGCCAATTATTATCATCTAAACTTATGAGACATTTTTCACTATCTTGAAGGCAATCTAGCATGTAATCATTTTCATATCTAGAAGCACTAGACAGAGTATGATCATCTAAGTCAACTATTTCACAGTGAGTGGTGAAGTTACCTTAAAACCTTGTCATATAATTGACTTATACTAAAGAGGTTAAATTTCAAACCTCGAACTGAAGCACCATTTCCAAAAGGTTGATTTACTATTGAGCCATTTCCAACAGTTTGGACTCTTCCTTTGTCACTAAATCTGATAAATCTTTTATTCCTCATGATAAGCTTGGTGAGATTATCTTTATCTACTTTCATATGCATTGAATATCCACTTGTTTACATACTACAGGCTTGAGTCCTCTTTATTCTTTAAACAAACCTAAAAACAGTCAATCGATTTTTGGTACCCAAGTCTTTTTAGGTCCTTGAATGTTAGCTATTAGACATGGATCATTTAGGTACCCAAATTCTCTTTAACTTGGAGGATCCTTTCCTAATAGGATATGAATGAATCATATGACCAAGTGTATTGCAGTAAAAACAAGTGATAGTAGGAAGATATGAAGAGGTAGCTTTCATAAAGAAATTTCTATACTTTTTACAGTTTAAAAAACCGTTGAATCCAATTCCTAATTTTTCACCTGAACATTTTTGTGAACTTAAAAGCATATCTAAATTATGTTTTCCCTTTGTGAACTTTGTTAAATTTGCAATTAAGATTTTCACTTCAGTTTCAAATTTTTTGTTCCTTTCAGAAAGTTCTTCACACTTCTTTCTTGATGTCTCTAAATCATTTTTCAGTTCATAGGAAAATTTTAATTGAACTTTGTAAAATTCATTTTGCTTGATCACATCTTTCAAAGAAATAATTTCTATTTTTAATGATTCATTTTCTTATTCCAAAACAGCACAATTCTTCTTGTATGTTCTGTATTTATCATAGACTTTAGCAAATGGAAATTCTAATTCTTCTATAGTAAGAGGATCATATTTAATTACCTCATGTTCATGAATTTGGTAAAATGATATTCTAAACAACTGTATCCAATATTCACAGCTTTCTATTGGTATATTATTTATTATTTTTGGATATCAAATGTCCTCCAAAATAGGAACACAATCTGAACTATTCTACTGAACAACCTCTCTAACAACCATTCACACCTTCTACACAATCAATCACCTAAATCACATCCTAAAGCAAATAATTCCAACTCAATTCATCATTCCAGTTTTTTTCATCAATTTACAGGTATTACAGTCCATAAAAACCTTACAAATCAAAACTTACCTCTTTGGACAGATATTCCTTTTGCCTTACACCTCCTTGGAACCTCCTTCCCTTCAACCTCACTTAGTTAACTCTAAACTTCGCCTTTCTTTCAAGATCCAACAACCTTAGCTCTCCTCTTTCTAATTCTTCTTCTTGCTCAAGCTCTCTCTCTTTCTCTTTTGATTTCCACCGGCTTTCCCTTTTTTTCCTCTTTATTTAGTTTGGCTGGTGCCACCTCCTCCTTCACTTTGGCAGCCACCTCTTCCTTTTTTCCTTCCACTTTCTTTTTTTTTTCTTTTGTTTTATCTATTCTTTTCCCTCATTTATCTGTTCACTAACTTAATAATAATAATAATAATAATAATAATAATAATAATAATAATAATAATAATAATAATAATAATTTACATAATGAAATTTCATTTTACTAGTTACCATTTTGCCCTTTTTCATATTTTGGTTCAATTTACTTCCTACATTCTTCATGCCTTTAGTCCTTTTGTATATTGTCATCCTTTCACTTGTATAACCATTCTTTCATTAATTCAAATACTTTAACTTTGCATACATTCATTTATCTATACATATATACTCTTGTACACTTAGTTTCATTTATGTACTCTTGTTTTACTTCTAAGTGTATCTCACACTTGTATGTCTCTCTTTTCTCTGGTAGAAATTATATACTTCAAAGATCTTATATTTCTCATTTTGCGTACCATATTTTTCATTCATATTTACCTACTTATCACACCATTTTGCATACTCTCTATCATGCATTCAAATTCTCAAGCGTAGCTTAATTAGACACCTAATCTCCTAGTCCCTAATAAGCGTACATGACACTGGAGGTGTTGTTTCTTCACTTGCCTTAACATATCAACTATTTGCTAAAGAAAAGCATCCTACACTAGTCTAGTTGTATTATGTGTGGGTGTAATATTCTCTAGTTCAATAGTTTCAGGAGGGGCATAACTCTTTGCTTCATCCTCTATTGTTCACTGAGATCCTGAGTCCATCTGACCTGTAACACAAAAATACAAATACAAATCCACATCCAAATCACATCATAGTTTTGACATATTTCGGCATGTACACTAACTCTAATACTAACTTATTTTATAAGACCACCTAAACTATGCTCTGATACTAAAAACTATAACACCCCATACCTGAACCCATGAAGACCTTAACAGGGTGCACTATTAGATTGCCTACTACTATTGTCTATCTTGTTGTGCATACCTATCTTGCGCATAACTTTTTGCTTATGAATATTTTATCTTTATAGCTTTTTAACTTTATTATATTAAAAATGCCATAGTTTTCCCTATATATAAGGGTCCCGAAACAAATATGTTTGTACCATTTGTAAAATATATATAACTCCATCATCACACAAGCATCCCATCATATAAAATATGTTTATAGCAATCTAATTCATAAGGCTAACTACTATATTATTTAACTACATATAACTCCATGTACATGCCAAAATTAGTAAAATACATATAGTGTCAAAGTTCTGGGTAGACCAATTGATGTGTTCCTTAGCTGCTACATTTGTTGTGGAATAGTGGATGAATCTCTTACTACTTTACAGTCTTTTCCCTACACATGGAAACTAACCAATGCACCAAGCTACATGCTCAGAGGGTATATAAACAAAACACAGTAACACGATGTACTATAACAAATAGCCCACAATATCATTTAATGACTTGCTTACTATTTGTCTTTACAAGAAATGCTACAAAATATAATGTGCAATAATGTAATAGGCAAACTTGTTTTGCATGTTGCAATTACAAATGCATATGCAATAATAACTACATATGAATCTTTATTTTAACTATAGGTGAACCATTCCTGTATGTCTAGGTTTTATATGTATGTAATAAGGAAATTAATGTTCATAATAATTTTCTTATTAGGCCTATGTAACTTATGATAGGCTTGAATGCTGATATGGGGAATGTAAGCAACCAAGTACAAGTGTTATAAAAAAGATAAGAACCAGGTGCCTAAATTGTCTGTCTGTATGTGGTGAGGCTCTAAACTAGCCAAACCGATGAGATACTCATAGTAGCTTCAAAATCAACTGTATGGTGCAGTATTGCTAAGAAGTATGCATGCCATTGTTGGGTTTCGTACATCATTATAGATAAAATTAAACACAGTGGATTATACAGAAACCTTACAAGGATCCATGCGATTCAATTGATTCGATAAAAGGGATATGGTTATTTACCTCTTGTAGCACAGGATCCTTTGGTTATCAGACTACGGGTGCTGCTCGAAGAAGGACCAACATTTTCTGGTATCCACATATGAATGATTGTGACTGAACGGTGTAAAGTGCTAGCTCCTTTGTATGTGTTTTGGGTTTCAATATTTTGTTCAGTGTTTTTCAGAAAAACTGCTACAAAACAATGTGGGTAACTTAATCAGATTTGTTAGGGATAAGTATCAGATATTTGTATTCCAATCAGATACTTAAAATCTGAAAGGCCTAAATTAAACTTGATCCATTCAATACATTCTAGTGTGTGACTCAAGTAATGTTATGTTTATAGTGGGCCAATCCCATTGCAAGCCCACAAGTGATAAACGACCTCTAGCAAGATATTATGACTACCCAAATAATATAATATCAGTAGTCTAATATAAACCTAATAGAACATGTCATAATCCTTTTGTCATGTGATATCTAGTTTGAACATAAGTCATGATCATTGTCACACTTATATTGTCCAAACATGAAGTTTCTCGATTACAAAGTTAATTGATAAAATCAAATGACGTTGATCACTATATGAATTCGTTTGAGCATGGCCATGCATCTTATTGAGGGGCCCATAAGATATCTCTTTAATAAGAGAGGGACAAATTATATCTTGATTATTCACTTTCCTCCACAAGATTCTCATCATGTTCAATCACATCCTTTATGATTATTCGATTAAAGATAATGTTTGATTATATCAAAACATGATGTCTCTCATGTAGGAAACTATGATAACCTCAAGTCTAAGGACTTCAATGAAATAACTATTATGAGATCACTTATAACACTTAATCCATGTAGTGATCTCATGGTGGGTCTATTCAGTACCTTGTTCTCCAACAAGAACCTATAAGTTTGATTTATATCACCATATATATGATCATTTCATAATCATCAACCAAACTTATATTAGTCTTAATTCATTATTAATTTCCATAATTATGAATAACTAGGGATATCAAACTATTATAATCAAACATGCAAGCATTATAATAATTAGAAAAATATCCATAAATGAAATTATGATAATATAATTAAGGTCCAATCACAAGGCCTAGGGCATAACTACCAATAGCCATACCCTTATGCTAATCCCGATACCCACTAAAGTACAACAGGCCAATATTACCATTTATAAACTTTTAAGTGTCATTATGTGCTATCGATAAGCATGCATTTACATTGTGTTCAAATTATGCCAAATGAATATTCTATGTATTTGCATATGCAATATGCAAAATTTGACACATTTTTAAGTCATTCCAAACTCG
This sequence comes from Cnidoscolus chayamansa, assembly GCA_948266635.1. Taxonomy (NCBI): domain Eukaryota; kingdom Viridiplantae; phylum Streptophyta; class Magnoliopsida; order Malpighiales; family Euphorbiaceae; genus Cnidoscolus; species Cnidoscolus chayamansa. The sequence goes on from CAOGCB010304590.1 coordinate 6,122, forward strand.
AAAGCAAAATTTATTACAATTTGCACTTTTCGTGCCCAAACTTGTTAGCACAACTTTTGGACGATCACTACATTGGTTGTAGCTATTCTATATCAACTATAAGTCAGTTATGCAAGTGTTTCAAGCATAAAATATTTAAGAATGACAACAATATGATCATGATCAAAATGGGGTAGGAACATGACATGAACTTAGAACACATGCAACAATCCAAGTAATGTCGAGTTTTTACCCGATTAGGTCAACATTTTGATACCTTTCTATCATGCTAATAATTTTTCCCTAAACCACAACATAATTATGGACTTAACGCAGCAACATTCACCATAATTCAATTATATTTGCATACACATTAAATTGCACACACAATATCAAAATTTTGTAGACATACATTAGCATCATTCCTACACCTTAATGTCACAATTGCATTAACCTAGGTTTGTTTCCAGTTTTGTCCAGCCATAGTTACCCTAACTTAACATTGTCCTTTTACATATTTATAGTCTGAAAATATCACATTTTTAGTTGAAGCCATGGTCAAAATAAATTACCAAAACAAAACAACCATGTTTGCAAAGTCACACATGCTTACACACTTGGACATAACCTAAACTTACTACCTAAACTCAATATTTATTCACTCTAGCACCTCCTTTCAATTTTACAGAATCTTTTATGAAATATATAGGTCACCTTTGGCATAAGAAACTACTTAAAATTCACTTACCAAGTCATAGCAAAATCGGCCACAATCTAAAAAGTAATAAGTAATTTTTTTTCTTTCAAAATCCTGCATGTATACAACTTTGAATCAACTTGAGTCGAACTTTCCCTCAACAAATTTAAGGTTCCAGCCACTTGTTCATAAATACTATGATTTTATGCAACCTCCCAAATCAATTAGAATAGAACCTAATTAAATAGAAACATAAACAAGCAAGCAAAGTAACCATGTGCTGCAACCTATGCTAAAACAACCCCTATCTTGGTTCCACCATCAAACCTCAATTCAAATAAATACCAAACTTTATTTTTTTTTATTCTCCTTGCTGTATACTACCTCTTAGATTATTAGGAAGATGTTTTGGTGCTAAGACACTTGAAACTTTTTCAAAATTGATAGTCTGCAAGATTGGATGAAGGTTGCCTATAGTGGAATGTGTAGGAATGGTTGCTGCCCAATTTGGAGAGACGAAGAAGTAGTTCCTATTATGCTCCTTTAACCTTGTTTACACTCTTTTTCTAATGTTGACAGAAAAATGTAGGGTTGGGATGATTCGGGGCAACACCTTTGATGGCTAGGGTTTGTTTTGCCTTTTTAACTTTCGGTATATCTACATTGACCTACTTAACTTTTCCTATTTCTACATTACACCACCACTTAACCATTTTGTAAATTGACCTACTAAGCTTTATTTTTGTGTTATTCAAGTCATTTTCTTATATATTTAAAGTCCTTTTTAGAAAAATGCACTTTAGACCACATGTATGGAAACATACTTGTCAATTAGTCTATTTTTCCCTTTTAGGTTTTATTGACAACTTTAATTTGCAATTTTGACAACTTTGTGTAGCTTATTTAAAATTTTTACTTCCAACTCATTAAACATGTTTAAAAATTCTATTTCTATTTTTGAATTAAACTCTTAAGCACAAGAATCTCGGTGCTAAGCTAACACATCGGTGTAAGCTAGCACCTCCCCTAGTTCTACTTATATGTGCTTAGCTTTAATCCTAAATATGGTTGTGATTGTATTAGTAACCTTCTATTGTTACTAAAGTGTCCCTAACATAATATATCGCGTCTTTAACATAATCTATTATGACTCTAACTATGTATAACATGTATAGTGGGTCTGACATTTCAATCAATTCTAAAACTTGCTCTTCTTAGACTTCTTAGGGAGCTTGTTCCCTTCTTATCTCTAGAAGATGCAATTGTAAAAGAAGATAAGTCAAGCCTCCTTGCATTTGTGGCTCCAGGGATGGTAGACTTCCCCTATTGTGCAAATTTAGGTAACAGTACTGTGAATACTCGAATTTTGAGGCTCCAAAAACCTATTTTCACATACTGCAAACAGTCCAGTCCAGTCTGCACCCGATATAAATTTATCCCGAAAATATACCAATATGGTACTCAAAACATCCGGAACGTCGTGAGGAAGGTACTCTCGGAATAATTTTTCGAGGTACGGAACTCCCGAAAAAGCCTCCGGAACGAAAAAGCCTCCGGAATGAAAAATCAGAAAACCGAACGGTTCGACCGCTCGAGTCGGCGGTAACCTGCCGCCTGAGGTTACCGCCCAAGTTGGCGGTAACCTACCGCTAGAGGTTACCGCCCGAGCTTACCGCCTTGCCCGACGGTAACTTACCTCCTTGCCCGACGGTAACTTATCGCCTTGCCCGACGGTAACTTACCGCCGTCCCCGACGGTAACCTGCCGCCCTCCGGTTGATTTTCCCTATAAATTCAGCCCTGGGCATTCATTTTTACTTACCGCTTGTGTTGATGAGCTTTCTCTTCTCCCTTTTTGCTTTAAGCAATTCTTAATTATTACGAGCTGCTTGTGTTGACGAGCAATCTTTCTCCCTCCCTCGCTCCTTGCGATTCTTTTATTACTTTCCTTCTGCATTATTAATATTGCATTATTTAGTTGTGTTGTGATCACCTAATTAATCTTGAATTATTGGAGATCTGACAAACTGAAGCTCCGAAGTGGAAGACGTTTGAATCAGGTACGCCCTAAAATCCTGCTCATTTTAATTATCATATCCCTTTCATCAAATTAACTTGAATCGCATGGATCCTTGGAGGGTTTCATGTATTATCCGCCGTGTTTAATTTGTTTACATGATATATGAAACCCAACACCTTACACCTTTGTTTGAGAAACTAAATATAGATTTGAATAATAAAGAAAAAGATACACAACTCTTTGTTATCAAAGAGACCTACAGCACCAAGGAAAATATTGATAAGAAAGTGGAAAAGAAAGTTGTTGTAGAGGATGATAATAACGAGAAGGAAAAGGAAGCAAGAGCAAACGAAGAATCCAACAAATCAAAAACAGAAAATGAAAAAGTGAGTGAAATCGTGGTTGATCAGAGTTTAGAATTGCTGAACAATATAAAGAGCATAGTCAATTTTGTGATGGAGTCTCTGGAATTGTCATTGAAACTTCAAACCGAAGCCTTGAAGCTTAAAGACCCGACAGATAAGAATGTTCAAGTACAGCTAAATAGGATTGAGGAAAATATAGACAAATTGCTTCAAAATAAGGATTCTTTGAAAAGAGTTCATGGTAAGGAAACTCTGGATGAGCCCACACAAGCTGAACATAATCAACATTCAAAGAAAGTAAAAGGCTCATCCTATGAATCACCTAAACCTGCCTCCTCATTCCATCAGGAGAAAGAATTACTTCAGCAAGATTCTCAAAGAAAAGGTTCTGGCCCAACTAGAACTAATGCAGCTAAGACAGTCCAGTCTTCCTCAGTGTCACCCACTAACCAACATGCATCAATTCCTGCAGTCCCAACTTCGAAACTTTCCAAACCTCCTAGAGCTTCAAAGCCAGTAGCACCTCTCTAGAGAAGTACAAGACATGGTCTAAGAGACATATCTATCAAACCTGGAGACTCTGGAAGTGCAGCAAAGTCGTTTCATCTCAGATTTTCTTAGAATCATTAAATTTAAGTATTAAAATGTTAGGAAAAACTATGTTATCAGTACTTATATTTGAAACATTGTGAATTTCTGCTTAATATGAGTATATTTTTGGTACATTTGTCTCCATTTCACTCATTTGTATGAAGTTTGTTTATGGAATTGATCTGTGAGATAATATTGTTGCTATTGACATTCATTTTAACATTCTACTCTTTCAAGCCCCAAGTCTCTTTTTTATTGATGACAAAAAGGGGGAGAAGGACCATGAAAAGAAAATTAACGGTACAAAGATGTCTTTATGATGTTGTTGTGAATAAAATTAGCCTATTAGGAAATTTGAACATTGGCTTGCTACTGTAATCTACTTGAGCTATGTTAAATGAAATGAAATTAGCATGTGGCTTACTACTGCAATATGTTGAATAAAATGAAATTAGCATGTGGCTTACTACTACAATCTACTTGAGTTATGTTAAAAGAAATGAAATTAGCTTGTTTATATATCTGCTGTTTGAAAGACAATTGTTGAAGAACCATATACTTGTGTTTATGTGTCCATGATTTACTAAGCTAAATTCACCACTACAATTTGATTGAAAAAGTTGTCTACAGCCTATGATGCAAAATGAATTTAGCCAATGGTAAGAACAACTAACAAATGATAAATGAAATTAGCTAAGGATAGGATGAAGACAGGATATGTGTTTCAGAGGGAGCTGAATCATTGCACGAAATCAGGAGTGTGAATACTCGAATTTTGAGGCTCAGAAAGTCTATTTTCTCGTGCTGCAAATAGTCCGGCCGGACCGAAATTTGACGGAAAATCATCCTGAAAATATGCCAATATGGTACTAGAAATGACCGGAATATCGCAAGGAACCTGAAGGTGTCCTCGAAAAAAATTTTGGAAGTACGAAACTCCCAGAGCCCGGCGCCCATGGCGCCAGAGAAGGGCGCCCCAGGCGCTAGGATGGCACCATGGCCGCCGAAAAATTCGATTTTTTGCCTATAAATAGCAGCCTCCGGCTCCATTTCAATGGTACCGCTTGTGTTGACGAGCTTTCTCTTCTCCCTCTTTGCTTTAAGTAATTCTCAATATTACGAACTGCTTGTTGACGAGTGATCTTTCTCCCCCCCTCGCTCTTTGCGATTCTTTTATAAGCTTTTTGCATCATTATTTTTGCATTAATTAGTTGTGTTGTGATCACCTAATTAATTCAAATATAGCATTGTTGGGAGCCAGCAAACTGAAGCCCCAAAGTGGAAGACGTCTAAATCAGGTACGACCTAAACTCTGCTTATTTTAATTTCAGTATCATATGCATACTTCTCACCTACTCCAATTCTGAATCAAACTATTGCATAAATGCATTCATCCATCTCATGTGCTTTAATTAAACAGATCTAAGCTAAAATGTCTGGTTAATCAATAATTGAGGTATTCAAGCTTAAGATCCGAATTTATGGGCTAAAATGTCTAGTTAATCCATAATTATGGCATATCGCCTCTAGTTTGAATACTTTGGCTAAAAAGTCTAATTAATCAATAATTGTAGCTAAAAAGCCTAAATTTCATCACTTTTGACAGTAAATTGCCTAAATTACAGCTCATTTAACCAATTTATTCAATTAAATCAATTTGGCCCTAAAGGCCTAAAATCCCAATTTGGCCCTAAAGGCC